>VRLP01007724.1:0-7500 GCA_009660295.1 Lophius piscatorius | reverse complement strand
CCGAGCTGTGACAACCAGGCGGTGACCTTTCCCCCTCTGGGCCAGAACAAGGACCAACATAACGTATTCCCATGTGGTCCGGTGAAAACGTCATCGTCCTGTCGGTGCGTTTCCTTCCAGATGAAGGGTTAGGGGGGTCCGACGGTCAGAACCAATGCTTGCTGTTCTGGAATTGGAGCCGGCCTGAAAAGTGTCTCTGTCAAGTTTGTATAATGTAGATTAAAGGAAGAGCGCTGAGCTAATTTGAAGCTAATACTAATCACCGATCAGCTGTGGTGATAAAATGAATGTCTGAGGGAAAGTTGAAGAGAAAAGGTAGAATGAAGAAAAACAACAAGAAGCCCAAAGACAACAAACATTAAACGTTCACTTTTACAGTATCTCATAAACTCAAAATAGGACTTGAACTTTGTGTACTAGAATTAAATGATCAGTTGCTTTTACAGTCCACTAGATGGTGCTATTGAATATTCTGAAGTCAGCAAAGATGACAGTCAGTGTGCCAGAGGAAGTAAACAAACAAAGATAGACAAAGTAAACATGCACTGTCAGCATTTATAACTAACGGGAGAAAGTGTTTTTTTTGGAGAAGAGTGGTGGATAAGAGGGTTCAGAGGTCAGGAGAGAGCGTCAGCCGATGACCGATGACTGGAAAAAGCCTGGTCTACAGACATGTGCCGCTCTACAGACATTACATGGTCTAGAGACAAGATAGGGTCTACAGACATGATCTGGTCTACAGACTAGAGCTGGTCTACAGACTTGAACTGGTTTACAGACTACAGCTGGTCTACAGACTACAGCTGGTCTACAGACTAGAACTGGTCTAGAGACTAGAACTGGTTTACAGACCAGAGCTGGTCTACAGACTAGAGCTGGTCTAGAGACTAGAACTGGTTTACAGACCAGAGCTGGTCTACAGACTAGAGCTGGTCTACAGACTAGAACTGGTTTACAGACCAGAGCTGGTCTCCAGACTACATCTAGTCTACAGACTAGAACTGGTCTACTGACATGAGCTGGTCTTCAGATAAAGCCGGACCAACACCAACCCCCTGTCATCTGGATTTCGGTCCGGAAAGGTTTAACGCTGGGATCTTTGGTTGGGATGAAAACGCTGGAGGTCCGGACGGAAAGAGGCAGGTTCTGGAAGCAGCGTGTCGTTAAACAGGCCGGAACACGTGAGCGTCTGCCTCTCATGTTCCTGTAAGAAGGGAAAGTTGAACCTGCGTCTCAGTTTCTCGTCTCTGTCAGCTACATTTAAAATGCTAATATAAGACTAAACTGATTAATAATTAAACAATTACGGTCATGAATCAATAACTTCTGCACATATTTTTCATTAGTAAATAGCAGAGAGTAAACAAAGACGGAGTATTACCAATTCAAATGTGTCTGGGGGGGGGGCATTCTAATCGTCCTAACTTTGAAGAAAAATAAACAGTGGAGGAAGTCACTCAAACAGGACGGCCTCTTCCTCTCAACTAGATCATGTTGTTGCGTTTGATTCAGGCGCTTGTGATTATTCAGGAAAACATCGTTGGAGCATTTTTAATGAAGGCGTCCGATATGAGAAATTCATGATAAATCACGTTCACGACATCTGGACACATTTGATGCCCGTCTCCCTGAAGTCCTGCTCAATTCCGGGACAATCTGTCTCCGGTTTGAGGAACGCCGACGTCCTGGACAGAAGCGGGTCTCTGACCGCGGGATTGACCGTCCGCCGTCCCTCGGCCCGCGTCACATTCTCTGCTGTCGCTTTTCTCCATCGCCGTCGCAGAGACGCGTCTGAGGATCGTCCTCGTTTGGGCCTCATCACGCGTCCGCAGTTTACCGTCTCTCCCCTCGCAAATGCCGGCGTGATAATAGCCGATGCCACGCCGGGGAGAGCAGAGCGGCAGAAACGAGGATAAAAGCATCAACAAATGCACGATAAGAAAAATGACACGGCTATCAGCATGCAGAGGAAGGCCGGCCTGCGAGCGCCGGCGCCCAGATTAATGATAAATTACGAGGACCTGGGATTCTTTATAGCACTCGTTTTCTCCGCCGCACCTGCTCGTATCCTCCTGGCCTAGAGCAACTCCTCTTTTTCTATTTTCTCTCTCTATCTCTCCCTCACTCCTTCATCCATCTCCTCCTCTTTGTCTCTGAGAAGGTGCTTGTTTAAAATCATCCTCCAAAACCGGAGGGACACCCCATTAGTTCTTCCTCTGTGGGTTGAGAACTGATGTCTTCAAGACTGTGTGTGTGTGTGTGTGTGTGTGTGTGTATGTGTGTGTGAGTGCGTGTGTGTGAGTGTCTGTGTGTGTGTGAGTGTGTGTCTGTAGGTGTGTGTGTGAGTGTCTTTGTGTGAGTGTGTGTGTCTGTATGTGAGTGTGTGTGTGTGTTTGTGTGTGTGTCTGTGTGTGTGTCTGTGTGAGTGTGTGTGTGTGTCTGTCTGTCTATATGTGTGTGTGTCATACACACATAAATGTATGTGTGTATGTGTGTGTGTGTGTGTGTCTGTATGTGAGTGTGTGTGTCTGTTTGTGTGCGTGTCTGTGTGTGTGTGCGTATCTGAGTCTGTGTCTGTGTGTGTGTGTGAGTCGGTGTGTGAATGTGTCTGTGTCTGTGTGAGTGTCTGTGTCTGTGTCTGTCTGTCTATATGTGTGTGTATACATGTATGTGTGTATGTGTATATATGTGTGTGTGTCTATGAAGGACATGAAGGATTTGTGATGATGAGCCCGGCGGACCCTCTACACTTTAAATGCGATTCGAGGCTGATCCTGAGCCTCAGGACCGGCGTGCTGACGGTCGGGCCTCCTGGGGCGGTGTTTGGCGTTCAGTCTGAGGTGGGTCGCACCAGCAGCTCCTGGACCACCATCAGATGATCAGATGGTTATTTGACATGTCAGAAAGTCTGTTGGGCCGACCCAGCCCTTTGCACAGTTGAAACAGAACCACGATTTGATCGGCTGATGTCAGTGCCTTCTTCTCTCACTGTGTTTCCATGACGACGACCCGTCAGCCGAATAATAAAGTTGTCATAAAGTAGGAGTTGTAGTTCGTGGCGGGTAGCAAAGAAAGAAAATAAGGGTTCTGATCCGTCAGAACCTGCTAGCTATTAGTTATCACTCTATGCAGTACCCACAATCCTCTCTGCTAAATAGACCAGCTATTCTGTCCACGTCCTCCTGGAAACCTACGAGTCCAGACACGTCGGTTCTTTTAAAGAGGTTTCAGCACACAGGATAAAAAACATGATGGAGAAAGTTATTTTTCTGTCTTGATAGCATGTTACGAGCAAACAAACCTCTTCCATTCTCTAGCTTCTTTCTTCACAGTTTAAAAAAAAAACTTTATCGACAAATGTCAATAGTGACAATGGGCTGCAGGGCAATCATGAGCTTCCACAAACGTTAATTCAGACAGTGTGACCTAATCAAACAGGGATATTGAGCTGGGCTTACAGTTTTAGCCCGGCTTAATATCTAGCGACACAACATTGGGAGAACCTTCAAAATAAAGGTCAACAGTTAAACAGAAAAACACAGAATATCAAAATTAAACTTTCAAAGTAAAAGCCAACAACCAACAACAGAGCAGAAAAGTTCTCAGAGAGGAGCAACGTCCTCCAAAGCACAGCAGCTCCAAGGTAGTGATTAATATGATCGGAATGTTTTGCTCAGAGCCCCAAGCCCCGCCCCCTTTTTTTGTTTCTTCATTTGACGCAAAGTAATAAAGTTATATTTATCTCAGCTGTCATTGTTTTGCACAGACGCTGTTTGGATCAAACTTATTACTCATTCATTCTCTACCGCTTATCCAGTTCAGGGTCACAGGTGGGCTGGAGCCTATCCCAGCTAACATCAGGCGAGAGGTAGAGTACACCCTGGACAAGTTGCCAGTTCATCACAGGGCAGACACACATCCACACGGGCAATTTTTTGTGTCATCAATTCACCTATATCGCATGTTCTTTGGACCAGAGATCCCGGAGAGAACCCACGCAGGACATGCAAACTCTGCTCAGAAAAGCCGGCAGATGTGGATTTAAACCCGATACCTTCTTGCTGTGAAGCAGCAGCGCTAACCACTGCGCCACCGTGCCGCCCTATGTTATTACTCATTTCTGGTTAAATTCATCTATCAACACCAGACCCTCACTAACAGTTTGGGTCTGACAGTCTCCAGAATATAAAACCTACCTCTGGGTCAAATTTCATGCAAATCCGTTCAGTAGTTTTCCATAATCTTGCTAACAAGCAGATAAACAAACAAATGCACAGACATAAAGAAGAAAAAAAAGAGCTCCTTGGTAATAAACCAAGAGATAACTAACGGACAGCAGTCCTGACATCCAGCGTGGGGTTGTACGGGGGCTGGAGCCTATCCCAGCCGACAGAGGGTGAGAGGCAGGTTGACCCTGGATGAGTCTGCCCTTCATCACGGGACCCTTCATCACAGGTCCAATACAAACAGTTTAGAGTCACCACTTCACCTAAATTCATGCTTCGGTCTGTAAGAGGAAGTTGGAAAAAACCAAATGGAATCCACACAAACTAGGAGCGAGAACATATAACCTCCTCCCAAAAAAGGCCTGGACACCAGAGAAGGACAGAAATGTCCACGTTCAAACTGAAATGTTTGATCCCACTGGCAGCAGAGAGGCATAAAACATTATTCCTTGTTTTTAGCTTGAATTGTTGAATCTTTGCTTCATCGATGTTGGTTTTAGATTTGTCTCATCTATAAACCCAAACGTTCAAATTAGTTGATTGAAGTAATGTGTAAATAAATGTATTTAAAATGTCTACGAACTTTTGCCAGAGACTTTGTGCCTCCATTTGTGTTCATCAAATTTTTCATTTTTGAGTTATAAAAACTCGTAAATTATGTAACTGGTACTTAAATTCTAAATTCAAAGATAATTAAAACTTTAATTGCATTTTTACTTTCATTTATTGGAATAAATGGTGAAAAGGTATGAAAAAACAATATGTTATAGAATTTGTTCTAATTAAAAAATGTTATCTTTCTTTTGCATTGATGAAAAATCTCACTTTGATTAATATGAACTTTTTGAAAATGATGTGACCAAAGATCAAAAGTTTTTATCAATCTTTATTTCCAAAATCTCCACTTTTGACAAAATAGACAGTGTGATCAAATAATGTCTTCTGAATTCTGTTGCTGTTAAATAACGACACAACAATAAAGAATAAATGTGAAGAGAAAACAGGTGGCATCACAGCAAGAAGGTTATGGGTTCAGACGCACCAAGGAGGTTCTGGTTCTGGTTCTTTTACTTTACAAATTGCATTTGGAGTTCATAGATTTTCTGAGTTAATCGGTTATGCCGTCCACCGTGGCTTCTGGTTGGTGCGTGCGGACACACTTTAGTGTGAACCCGGTCCTAGAGTCCATGTTGTCCTCCACACACCTGTGCTGGTCTCAGGTAACTTCTCCCTGAACACGTTCCAGTCCGTGCTCTCCAAGCTGTCCTGCTGTCAGGGATTCAGCCGTGGCCTGTATGCTGGGAGCAGCATCGCTGACGTGTCATTATGTATGTGAGTTAGCGTGGTGGGATGGCCCTGTCTGTGTCACTGATGTCGGTGTAGACCACGTCCAGAATGCTGTTTGTCCTTCACCTGTTCACAAAGTTCACGTGTTCCTAAAACCTTGGTAAAACAGTTTTGATGTTGGATTGGTTAAACTCTGCAGATATGATGAAAACTCTGTTGGAATGATCCAATTGCTGTTCACTAATGGCGGCGCAGAGCCTTATTAGCATTAGCGCTGAGGGGGATGTAAACTGGGACCACCATGATGGCAGAGAATTCCTTTGGCAAATAATAATAATAATAATAATAATAATAATAATAATAATAATAATAATAATAATAATATTAATTCATTTTATTGATAACAAACTTTAAATTTTGATCAAATCTCAAAGAGCCAATAAATAAATAATAAATAATACAGACAACACTTCGCCATCAGCCGCTGTGAATAGCGGGCGGCGGCTACCTTGGAGTTGACACACTGCCCACCGACTCAATCAATCAATCAATCAATCAATCAATCAATCAATCAATCAATCAATCAATCAATTCCCATTCATATTCCCTTCGTACATTGTTATTCCGGTTGTAGCCCAATTTGGACATCATATACAAACATTTGCACAACATTAGCAATGGAGCGGAGATGCAGCTGCGTCCATTGGCGCCGCTAACTCGTCCAATCGTGTCATCTTTTTTGAAATGATTGTCACTTTATTTACCTCATAACTACATTTGGAACGTTTGAAGTCATCTGACTTTTCTAATCCTCCCTAGCTTTATTACATAAATTTTGGATTTCTAGTCCATTTAATATCCATTAAAGCGTAATCTCTGGTCTTTCGGATGCCCCCTTTTGGGGTCGCCGCAACGGATCACCTGTGTCCACCCATCGGTCGGTACTCTGCTGGCCAACTGTACCAGTAACACTGACCCGGGCCCGGATTGGTCTGGTTTGGAATTAAGTTTTGTGTTCCACGTATGGATTTGTTTTGGGTTTTCTGAATGGATGCACTGACACAACCCCCCATTCATGACCTCTTTGGGGCTGGGCTCTAATATAACATAATTAAAACATATAAATAACATTTTTATTCTGGGTTATGTTATGTTGTGACTGTTAGTCCAAAACTGTGGAGGACGGAGACCTTTTCTTTAATAAGGCATGGACGTTAATTAATTTGCATTTATTAATGATATTCATAATCAGGAACATGTTTTTACAACAAAGTTGATTTGGTCGGTGCTTTGTGGGTGTTCTGCTTTGATGAGAAAACAAAGTACGAGCGGTCCTCCTCATGTTACACTACCTAAACCTGCGTGTTTAATTATTTTGTAGTTTCAAAGTAAAAGTGTTTCATGAACCCTCGGCTAACACACACAATACTAAAAATAAAACACTGTTCCAAATCCATCTAGCTTATAGGTAACTGGTAAGCTAACAAGCTAACTTCTGAAGCTGAACAAATGAAATGTATTTGGACATGGCCTTAATAAAATGCATGAATGGAGGAAGTGTGGAAATTCTCAATGGACCCACTCCATGTCAACGTTGTGTTCTGTTTGTTGATTGGTTAGGGAGGATGTCCTCCCTCAGAGCATCACTCTGTTTATTTTGGTCAATAGCAGATCCCCGGCCACTGTGGTCCACATGTGGAAGTGTCTTTCAGCAAGATACTGAAGCCCAAGTTACTCCCAACACTTGTTCCATTGGTGAATGAATGAATGATGGCGTGAATGATTACCGCTCCTGATGAGCATGTGGCACCATGCATCGCAGTCTCTATCATCACTGTGTGAATGTTTGTGTGAACGTTTGTGTGAACGTTTGTGTGAATGTTTGTGTGAATGTTTGTGTGAATGTTTGTGTGAATGTTTGTGTGAACGTTTGTGTGAACGTTTGTGTGAACGTTTGTGTGAACGTTTGTGTGAACGTTTGTGTGAA
>VRLP01007723.1:0-20249 GCA_009660295.1 Lophius piscatorius | reverse complement strand
TATATATATATATATATATATATACTGATAAGTATTCTCAGTATTTATTGCAGAATAAACAACTGCAAATTTTTTGTCCTTATACAATTAATCTTAGTAATATATCTGCTCCAGACAGTATTTTAGTTATTTTCAAAATGTAGGCACATGACTGATCTGCTCATGAATTAATATGCCTTATCACATCCGAGTGGCCACACCACACATGTAATTAAGTTGGGTTGCTGTAAAGATGGCTGTTGTACCGTATTGGATGTACAGGGAGAAAGTAATACCGGTTGTATTCTTTCTTTTACTCAATAAAAACATGAATGTATTACCATTGAACAATCTGTATCCTCTTCTTTGCATTAAGGTTCTCTCTTTAAAGACACTGTATGCAGATGATGTAGGCCATCCATAACGTAACTAATCTGAATGCTGAAACCTTGTGCAGCTTTAATATTAAAATTTTAGTCCTTTATATAACTTAAAATTAAATTATATCTTCAGTAGGCTAAAGCTGGCTTTGGCAGAACACCAGTCAACCTTTGAGAGACAATGTCCTACCAAAACACCCACACACACACAAATAGTTATAATGAGCACAGTAAAATAAGATCTGCATGCTGATTCTGATGTATAAATTCATGAGGAAGACTTCGAGAGGTAAGAATCAAACAGACCATTTTTATAAAGCTGCCTACTAATGAAATATACTGACCCGGTTTATATCAGTCGATAATATTAAACTCTTAATAATTCAAATAATAATAATATAATCATTATTATTTTAACATAATAATAAAGTCTTAAAGTTTTCTATATATCTTGTATCATCTAAAGTTATTGTTTGTGTTTAGGCGGGTTGCCTTTGTTATACTATAATAACGTTTTTTTTGACGAAAAAAATAAGAAACCAGGGGGTTTAAATCAAACTTTTTCACAACACCGCACATTTACCTCTCTGAAACTAATTGCCTTCTTATCTTTACAGAATGAACAGTGTGTATCAGTATAGCAATACCTCACACACAATAAGCTGCATTTTTGGGGAACAACATCCCAAGGGTGATTTAAGTTATAATCTAAATTACTTCCAGCAGCTGGTGTGATAGATTCCATTGTGTGTCACTGAATATATAAATTAACCTTTTCCTTCCTCCTGCAAGTGACAGCATCCAGAAAGATGAAAAAAAAAAAAAGAGGATATGTTTTCTCACAATCTTTCCTCATGAAAAATACTGGTTGATCACATTATTTGATCTTCATTTAGGTACAAATTTAAACTTGTAGTGTTTCAGTCTTGTGAGATTCCAATAGTTTTAATCCATAACATTAGTCTGAAATGTCAGCTTTAGAGAATAGAACAAAGAAGGCTTCATTTTATTCTAAATAGAGTTATCGCTCTCTCTCGCTCTCTGATTTTATGTCAACACTGTTATATTACATTTGCAAATTTTTTTAAGATTCAGTTTGTTTTAACAGGGCTGCCAAGAGGCTGTTGTTTCCAGTAATTTTATATTGCTGTGGCAGCCACATCAGCAGCTGCCCACCAGTGTTTGTATAGTTTCTTTCACACTTACATTAATTTCCTGTTGGTTTACATTTTACATTTTCTTAAGAAATAACAGATTCTTGGTTTAGTATCTTGAATAAAGATTTGTCATGCAAATATTTTGGATAACATGTTATCACTGTCATTTATGTTTTATATTATTTACTGTCAAGGAGCTCCATCTGAAAAAAGTAATTCCCATGGGAATAATGGCCTTTTAAGCCTAAACTACAGGAAATGGAAACGCTCATAATGCAGAGTGAGAAGAAAGAACTTCCTCTGAAGAATTCTTTAATTTAGTTGAACTCTTGTTTACAGTTAAGTTATTTAAGGATGAGTTGCTATGATTGTAAATAAGTTTAATTTATAATTTATGTTTGTTAATGTCAACAATGTATAAGTTGAGTAGATGTTTCTTGTGTCTTGGACGAGTCCGTGACTATATAACCCCATGTGTCTCAGTAATTCAGATCCGTTGTGTTTCTTTTGAGGTCTTGATTAACTATGTTGCGTTAGGTTGGTTTTTGTGGCTTTCTTTCACTGTATTAAGTAATATAAGACTTTGTTTTTTTACATTTGCAACTTCATTTTTGACATTTATTCAAGAATTTTTCCTTTTCTATGACTTTGTCCTACTGCTATTTGTTTGATCCCTGAAGAGTGTAGAAATATGATTTACTAAGTTTCTCTGTGTGTATTGTCCATCAAATAAGGTTGTGCTTCAAAAATGCCACATTTAATTAATCTATTTGAGTCTTATTTTTAGATCCAAGTTAGTGTTCTACAAAATACAATAAAGAAAAACAAACAATATTAAATGATAAAAAGTTAACTAACCTTTGTTATACTATGATAAAAATAGGATATTTTTGGGGAAGGGGATCGTGTGACAAGGCATAAAAGAAAGAACAAGATAAAAACCTGCTGTTCTTCACAAGTATGCTTTGGAATGAAACACCCAACTACACGTGTATTGACAACAGGTGTAACGGAGAGGCAAAAGCATAACAACCCCCAAAAAGGGAATGGTTCTGCAGGTGGTGGCCACAATCCACTTCTCTCTACTTATCTTTCCTGACTGAAATCTTCTTTTTTGTGTTCTACTGGTATTTTTGTCGATACTAATGACTTGAGGCAGTACTTGCAGCCCGCTGACGCTACCCAGGTATTACAGCTCCTCCAGGAGGGCTTATCCCTGAGTGCTGTTGCAAGACGGTTTGCTATGTCTCCCAGCACAGTCTCAAGAGCATGGAGGAGATACCAGGAGACGGGCCGTTACACTAGGACAGCTGGAGAGGTCCATAGAAGGACATAGAAGGCAGTCTGGCTGCTGGGTTGTTGTATCGGCCCATCAGTGTGAAGAGGAACAGGAGGAGCACTGCCAGATCCCTACAAAATGACCACCAGTTGGCTACTGGTGTGATGTGCCTGAAAAAACTGTCAGCAACAAACTGCATGCGGGTGGCATGAGGGCCCGATGCTCCTAATGGCACCTGTGCTCACAGCCCAGCATTGTGGAGCTCAAATGTTGTTCACCAGAGAACAGCAGAATTGTCCGGTTCTCCATTGGTGCACCGAGCAGGTTCAAACTGAGGTCCTGTGGCAGAGTCTGGAGACGCTGTGGAGAACTTAATTCTACTGCAACATCATCCGGCAGGACCGGTTTGGTAGTGGGTCAGTGATGGTCTCACAAACCTCCACGGGCTAGCTAATGGTACACTGACTGCTGTTAAGTACAAGGATGAAACTCAGACCCACTATCAGACCTTACACTGGTCCAGAGGACCCTGGGTTCCCCCTGGTCCAGGACAATGCCCGGCCTCATGCGGTCAGAGTTTGCAGGTATGTCCTGAATGATGATGATATTGATGCCATTGACTGGTCCTCATGTTCCCCGAACCTGAATCCAATTGACAGACATTTTCTGTAAAACACAGAAAGAAATGAGACCTGCATGATTTACTTGTTGGTGGTAGGGTTGGTCCTTGAGTGACTCACTCCACTTAACTGTTGTAGAGATAATTCTCAAATTCCCTGCTTTGGTCATGATGTTCTCTCAATGGATAGCCAAAGTGTGGAATGAAATCATCAAACAGTTTTCTGCAGCCTTTTTCTCTGATTTCTTTCTTGTGGAATATGCTTGTGTAAACCTGGTTAAATAGTCTACAAAAACCAGGATGTACTCAAACCCTCCCTTGCTGGCTTCGAGATGAAGGTAATCAATAGACACAAATTCTAGCGGTAAGCTGGTGCTAATACTACTCACTGGCGCTCTGTTTGAGACAGATTTTTTTCTGCTTGATGCAACGGCATTGTCTTGTCACATAAGCCTTAGAATCCTGATTCATGTATGGACAATAAAATTTGTCCCTTGCTAGGCCCAGAACTCTTTCAGTCCACGTATGACTCATATCATCGTGGGCGTGTTTCAGGATCATAGATCGATTCTGGTCAGACAAGACGAGTTGGTTCCTCTGGCTGCTATATAGCAGACCATCTTTGAAATTAAGTTTCCCCCACTCATGTATAAGTTTCCTTGTGGGACTATTAAATCCTCTCCTCATGTCTCCGGTTAGTATTTTGCTCGTCTGTTTCATTCTCATGATTTGACCGATGGCAGGATCATCTCGCTGAGATTTTATCAGCTCATCTTGGCTTATGATTGGAAGCAGCTGCTGCCTAGCAGCTCTGCTGCCTTCCAATATTGTTAGAATGGCATCTCTAGACAAACTCTAAGTGCATGCATCAACATAGCTGTCAATGCCTAATGGCAAAATGGACAGGGTGTCACAGCCACATTTGCTTTCCCTGATCTCTACTTTGCCTCAAACCGAAAGTCATCGAGTTCACCAACCCATCGGTAACAAACAGCAGTTTATCAGTGCTCATATTGAATGTTAACGGATTCCTATCCTTATAAACAGTGAAGTGGGACACGTAATTGAGGTAGTCCCGAAATTTCTCAGTTATCGCCCACTTCAATGCCCATCGGCAATTACTACCTCCCTGAAGTTGGTAGAAAACAGCACTGAGGCGTCTGCGTCTATTTGTACAACGAAAGGGAAGTCAAAGTCAGGTCATGCAAGAACTGGCCGGTTGGACAAGATATGTAGGAGCTGATCGAGGGCTCTTTTATGCTCTTGCATCCACTGTATCGGGGTTCTGGATGACAGTTTGTAACCTTTCCTTTCTTTGACCTGGGCTGAAGTTCCATGGTGGCAGCACTTTTCGCGTACAGGAGCTCATACATCAGCTTGGCAGCTCTAGAAACTCTTGGATGTACGTTCAGTAATGGCTGAGGTATCCTAGCAGCTTATGAAATTCTCCAACAGTACTGGGGCTTTTATCTCTCAATGACTGGCTGGCCTCCAGATCTTTTGGGTCTATTCGAACTCAATCAGCTGAAACTAGCCTTCCCACATAACGGTCCTCTTTCTCGAAGAACTCGCACTTGGTTGGGCTGAGCTTTACACCGTGGCCTTGGAGGGCCCTCAGGATGAGTCTCAGTGCCCGAACATGATCTTCAAATGTTAGAGCATCGCAATTGACATCATCTAAATATCAGATGCAGCATACGTCTCGGAATGAGTTGAGCATTTCCTCCATGCTCCTCTGGAATGCAACGGGGTGTTCGAAAGTCCAAAGGGTATGCGCACTCACTCATACAAGCCCCATGGCTTGAAGAATGCTGTCATGTATTGTGACCCCTCTGCAAGGAAGCCTTGATGGTATGCTTTTCCCTGATCCAGAATTGAGAGCCACCAATAATGCTGTAGCTTATCCCAGACACATTGTCTCCAAGTTCTCAACCTTGTATTTTGAATTATTTTCTTACAAGAGTGGAAGGTCTATGAGAGCGATCATGCTTTCAGTGGTGTTGTTTAAGTGTTGACCCGTATTAAGTGAAGGGGACTGCTTGAATTTTGAACTATTGGGCTGGTTACAGTTGGCAAATTTAGTATCACCTTTGTGATAAATGCATTGTCTGCAGTGTGTGAGGTACTACCCTGATTAAGCCTTTGGCACGGCTCACCATAAGTTATTAACTTCTGTAGCTGTGACTCAAGAGCAGAGGTTTGAGGAGTCAAAGCTATGGCAACAGGTGCGTCTCTGTTGAACCTGTTAGTTATGGTTGGAGAAGCACAGCGTCACACTGCCCCCTGCTGGCATGAATGGAAAGTCCACAAGACCCTGCAAACCCACAGGCAGCTGAGACTCTTCATCAGGTTTCCTACAAGATCCATTTTTAACTTATTTTGACCAGTCCAAAAATTTGGAATTATTATCTTGAAATCTAGTTAAAAAAATATGGAAATATACATATAATGTGACCATACATTTTATGCGTTTCAAATTTACCCTTCTCATTTTTCCTGCTTCTAACACATCAACCTGTAGGAGAGATTGTTTCTAATATATCCCACCTTTTGGCAGGTACCACTGTGGCAAGCTAATGAAAGTTATTCTGACTTCACTTTTCGATGGTCATAATGAAGTTCTGTTTATATTGAAGTTACATTATCAAACTTGTGACACTGATCTGCCATATAGTTGCTAGAATAGTTTCCAAATAGTGGTTTGCACTATAGCGTCCTCATGAGAAGTTTATAGTAAGTTTATAAAAGTTGTCATTCCAAAATACATACATTCAATGCATATTTTCCTGGGGCTTACACCCCTCTCTCCCCCTGAAATGTGATAAATATACTTATACAGATACATATAACTCACATACAAACAAATTATGGGCACACTCAAATCACGGATTGAATCTTCATTAATGAAATATTCAAGTTGGAAATCGTTATTGACATACATTGAAAGTTTGTTAAGAAAAAATGACAGAACAGTCGACGGAAACTATAATCATGAACCATTAAGGACTAGATTCTAAATACATCCGAAAACAAAGTGAAAAATTTAAATCACAGGCTGATCCAAATTCAGTGAATTTCATCACAACAGCTTATAATTTGTTTCAGTAGCTTTTACCTCTCCTGTCCACCTGTTTCGCTTTAATTTTCACCAAAGCAGCTGATATTGACTCAAAGTCGCCTATTCTTCATTACTCTACAGAATGATACCCCAATTCATTGTGTAATAATGTGATGATTAAGTGTTCCTCTAATTTTTGGAGCAGTGAACATAATATGCTGCACTTACAAATTCAGGTGTGTCTCTCTGTTGGACTTTATGGCTGAATGCATTCTTATTGGAGAAGATGTCATGAGGTGGGAGGGGCAAACAGCTTATCAGCCATTCAGAGACAGATAAGGGCGGGTCTACAGTAAGAAAGGCACGCGCCTCCACAGACGTTGCGGCCCACACCTCTGTTGATCCTCAGGCAGAAGGTCAGAAGGACGGTGAAACTTTTCTCCGCGGTACCTTTAAACCCACAGTGCTCCATGGGTCACAGCTACGGCTTAAACCGAACAGTTCTCCTGGTGTTAACGAGGTCGAGGAGAATTTCTCACCATACTTTGAGGACATGTCAGAAAGGTATGAAGTCACTGATATCTGTTTATTAACAATATCAGGCTCAAGAGACGACTAAGGGGAGGTTTATTTCATGCAAAATAAAAGATAACTAATATCAGTTCAGACTAATAACCTTTGCTTTTAAATAATGAATCCATATTTCGTCTATGTTAGGGACCATTTTATGCAAATCATTAGAGTGCAAACGGTATTCATTTTGGAGGCACATTGTCCAACTTTCCTCTGCGAGCTGCAGCTATTACAGACGAATAGCATCTGCTCAGGTGTCCTCTGCTGCTCTGGCAACTGGTCCTAATCTGCATTGTCGGGCCCAGTTCACAGTAACTCTACCCACTGGTTTGGTGGTCAGGGTTTCAGTACAACAGGGCTTACATTACAGAAAAGACAGGTCCCGGTAGTTGGACTTGGATGAAACTACAGTTGGAAAAAGAGGCATTCAACCATCATTGTGTTTTAGGTTTATTTATCAGCTGTTTACAACAACCAAATACAATCACAAGAACAGTTTTCATCAAGTATAACCCAAATAAACTTTTGTGGACCACTGAATCGACTCCTTAGTATGGAGTATTTTACACACTTTTGCTGCTGTGACCTGCTGCAAACACGATGCATAACCAGACGGCAGCTTCTGGAAGTGCTCTTGGGGAATCTAAACCCATTCTTCATGGGTAGAAGCCTCCAGATGGAAATCCGTTGAAATCAAGTCAGGCGGTTTAGAAGCATGTTTTGGGACGGTCATCGTCCTTTCACAATGTACAGAATAATAAGTGTCAGCTTCCTTGCAGATGGAGAATGTTTTCTTCCATGATTTCCTGATTCTTGATGGAATCCATCTTACGCTCTACTCTATGCAGTGTTCTAGCACTTGAGATGGCAAAATAGCACCAAAGCATCAGAACCATCACCACACACACACACCTGTGGCTTATCTGGATGGTTTTGAGCAACCTGGAGAATCTTCTAACAAATGTTGTACGCAATGGATTTTAGTCTTGGAGCATTATAAGGTTGGCCCAGTTTTTCAGCAATATCTCATTTACAATTGATCGTCTGATGAAGGATGCTATTCATTGAACTAATTTAAGAACGCTGAGTTAATAAAATATCGCAAATTGCTAATATATAGTATATTTTGGGGGTTTGAATCATTTTCTTCCCAATGGCACATCCCCTATGTCTCCCTCTTTCTCTAACCGTCTCTCCATCTCTTCCTCAGTTCTTCAGGTGTGAACACTCTCACTGGCAGTTTCCCAAAATCCCAGCTGTCCCAGTGCTCTGACCTCGGGGTTGCACGTACACCTCTCTGCGTGGATAAAAGTCCTGATTCTGGACTCGTATCTACACCTGTGAGTACACTGAGCTTTGTTACTTTCCTCATGTCCACGTATAGTAGATGAGAACAGCGCCAGTATTTGCTTGAGTATACTCCCATGTAGGGTACTACACGTAGCCCTACTCGCTTGCATATTGCATGGAGTTAAACAAGGTGGTATTGTCTCAAATCATACATGGCTGTAGTGCACTTCTTGGATGACCACAACATTTGGCCGTGAATTTCGTGTCACTTTCAAAAACGTTTTCTTGACTTGATTCATGAGAAAATAAGAATGGCTTCTGTACTCCTTTCATGACAAATGTTAGTCAGTTGTTCACAAGCAGATTGTAAACTGAGGATCTTGCGGTGCGGTGTCTTCATCTCTCCTCTTTGGTTGATTTTTTTGTAGGCACCACATGACATCTGATCCGACCATTCCTGTTTATATTGTATACCCACTAATCTGATATGTATCCAGTATAGGAAAGCAGGTATCGGAAATGCACTGCTGGAGTTGTGTGCTCACTGGGCCGTGGTTTCGTCTGAAACCAAAATGTTTTCTTTGATTTCAACAGTAAAAATGAATAAAAATACCGTAGCACAGATCACAGGCCGCTAGTTTGCGGTTTTTATTATCCAAAGTGAACACCACTGATATAACACAAACGCCACATGCCTGCGTACAAACGAGATAGTCCGCCTTTGTTTTAGTTGTTGTTCTGTCCATGTGTGTCCATCTTATGCTGACTACACTCTAGAGGACATAATATCGGTTTAATGCCCGTTTTGAAGCCCCACAATCTTTGGTTCGGGCGTTGCCCGATTCGAGGCATATCTCAATTTGGACTATTTGTCCAAAAAGTTCTCAAGTGTGCGGTGTGAATACGATGTTTTTACTTTTCCCGATTGAGATTGAGCTTCCCCGATCATGTTTGATATTTACGACCCCTAATCGGACCGCCTCCGACGGAATACCCGCAACAGCCAATGAGATCGAGTAGACCGGGAAGCATCATAACCACATGTGTACTTTTTGTGCGAACGGTAAACCCAACATACCTGTACCCCGAGCTCGGTAGATTATTGAAGAAGAAGAGCAGCTTGTCCAATTAACACAAGAACACGAGTCCCTTTATAAAGTGTCTTTCAATATATATCAGAGTAAGACGAACAAGTACGTCAGTCGTCCTCCATGTTTGTTTTTTCCTCTGAGGTCACGTTTGGACAAACGTGAGTTTCTGTGAGATCTCCTGTCTGTGGAATCGCAACTGTTAAATTGTCATTACAAACGGAATATGTGTGTTCTCGCGGTCTGGCCGGATAGTCTAGTACAGCGGCCCTCAATAGGCGGCATGCTTGCCGCATCCGGCCCGCGAGCTGCCTATCTGCGGACCCTGAGCTGAACGTACATACATGAGGTGGGTTTACATGGACAGCGTAATTCCGATTTAGATTCCGAAAATACGTCTGATCAGAAAAAAAATGCTGCATATTAATACCCCTTTCAGAACGGACAAAACCTTTCCGAATTAGATTTCATTAAATACTTCGGGGGAGGTATGTAGTCTAAATCCTTTCGGAAAGCCTTTCCGGTAACCAGTCGCTCCATGTAAACGCCGTATCGGAAAGCTTTCTGTTTAAGTTGTATCTGCGTAAGCGTAGCGTCGTGACGTAATGCTCCGCTAAGTCTTTTTCGGCGCCGCAATGCATTTTAAATACGGCGACTTCAAAGTACGTGTCTGCATCGGAGAGTGATTTATACATTGCAACTTTGAAATATTTTAACATTTTTGGACGGTTAGATGGGCGAAAAGTCACTTCTTTGTCATACTTTTCTTCTGGACCGACATTGCAAATCAGAAAGGTTTAAATCGGAAAGGAGAAAAGTGTCCCATGTAAACCGGTTTGGTCAGCACATGTAAGTTGGCTGTAATCTCCATGCCAACGATGCGCTGATAGGCTATTACTGGGTCTGTTTGACACAAAATAGTTTTTCATTGCACTTTGATTCCTTAGATCTTGAGGAATCAAGATCTAAGGAATTTGGAATTTGATTCCTTAGATTCTTTGGAAGGTTATGTTTTATTTGAATTTATGACAAAATGGAAATGGCATTTTATTTTATTTTAGTCTGTATTATTGTTGTTGTTTGAATGATAAGGACATTTTGCTTGAATATAACAGTATTATGGCTTGTTGCTTGACTGACTATATAAATGGACCTTCGACTCTGGACCTTTGAGATTTGTATTTGGGTACCCCTGGTCTAGTAAGTGCGTTGAAGATTATAATGTTAAAAATCGGTCCTCGCTGTATTTGCAAGGTTTTCCCTCCGGTTACTCCAGCTTCCTCCCACAGTCGAGAAACTTGAAATATTGGCACTAAAAGGCACATGGGTGTAAACGGTTGTCTGTCTCCAGGTGTTGATCCTGTGATTAACTGGCATATTGTTCAGGGTGTACCCTGCCTCTCAGCCAATATCATCTGGGTTGGGCTCCAGCCACCCCGCAACAATAAAGAGGATGAGCGGTTCCAGTAAATAGATGGATGGACTTTTCTTGGTCACATTCATATCAGAGAGGATGCATCAGTCAGTGTCCACTTGATGAGGTGGGCTGGTCAAGTGGAGTGGAGTTGCATCTAGAATAACAGAGGAAAGTGTTATGTTACACAGACACAGTAAGGTGAACAAAATGAGTGCATGGGGGTTGAAGAGATCAAATAGGGAGAGGAATTTCGTCCAGGACAGCATCGCGCTGGGAGACAGTGTACAGTTGTATTAGCAGCTATATTAATGAGCTATGAAGGCACAAAAATGAAGTAGTTGAATCTTGAAGTTCAGATGTGTAATACCCTGTCGCTGGTTCACCAGTTGTCCTTCCTGAGACCACTTTGATAAGTACTAACCACTGCAGACCAGGAATATCCGACAAGACCCACAGTTCAAAAAATGCACTCACCCACTTGTCCTGTCATCACACACTGACCCAAGTTTAAGTCTCTTAAATCCTTATTCTTGCCCATTTTTCCCTTCAACACATCCACTTTAAGGACAAAGTGGTCACTAACATTCTACGTCCCACCCACTGAACGGTGCCTATACCAGCATTACCATTGATCAACGTTGCTCTAACTTCACTGTTAGGGCTGTTGGATGTATGTTAAGAAAAAAATACAGTAAGTAAGGAAGACGTTGACCGATTATGAAACATTAGTGGGTCTGATGGAGTTTGAGTAATAACTGACATCTTTCTAACACATGCTTTATATCGGTTAATTGTGTCTAAAATGAACCATTGTTATAGTCTATGTAGAGTATAGACTGCATACACCACTCAGATAGTGGTGGAAGGGACTACCGACAAGGCACCACTTCTAATTAGGAGAAGTTCTGCTCACACAATCACTCAAACCCCAATGGAACTGCCACAGGGAGCATCTGTGGGTTCAGTATCTTGCTTAAAGACACTTCTACATTCAGGCTGCAGAGACGGGGGATCATGGCAGTCACGTCTTCGTGAACAGGATTCTTAGAAGGATGCAGCTCATAGTGAAGTGCCTATTTCGGTGCTCAGCCTGTGTCTGCACCTGTTCATCACCTGGGCCTCCAGTTTTTTACCCAGGAGCTGATGGTGCAGCAGAGTGGCTGCTCTCCATGGCGGGAGATATCGCGTTAATAGCACTGCTGAACACTTCACGTACACAGCTGAAATTAAATTGGTTTAATTACTGGTTTGATAGCTATTTAAGAAAAACATTATTTCACTAAAAGCTGATTCATCTCAGTAATGTTTTACAAAACATCAAATTTGACTACATAGTGAATAATCAGTTTCAGCTACAGTTTTCTTTTAGTCTGTAGTATTATGGTGAAGCCCATAGATTTAAACATCCTGCACCAGATCTGGATCATTACTTGGATTCAGTTCACTGTGATGTGTGTGTGATCTTATGTAGATGCCAGGAAACTCTAGAACACGTCATGTTTGTCAATCATGGGCCCTGTGAGAGTTCACTTCATTCATTCTGTTTTCCTTCTTTTCAGCTTCCATCCAGTCGATTCCGGTTTGTGTCGTGGCGTCACCTGGAGCAGTGCGATGTAACAGGTGACCAGCTGACCTGCCCCAGGGTCAGAGAAGGTTCGGATCCATATGATCACTGTTTGTGATAATTTACTCATCATATAACATGGAACCAACTTTGACCTTCATAACAGGAAATTAAATATGGCATAAAATCTTCCTGTGTTGGAATTGAAGCAGATTTTTTTTATTTCCACGAAAAAATCTCAACGGAAGAACTAACTCAAGTTGTTGTCTCCAAACCATTTTTTTTGTTGTTTTCATTTAAAGTCTCCTTAGATTTAGCAGAAGAATACAGACAGAAATGCGATGATAAAGAATCCAGTCTGCGAGGAGAATTAGGGATCCATTTTTCACAGGATTGATGATAATGATGTGACTGTTTGACAATGTCATTAAAAAGGCCCATCAGAAGAGGAGCTGTTTCAAAGAGATGGGGGTGATATTTGTTTGGAGAGAGGCAGGAGGAGGTGGAGAGCAGAGGAAGGACAGAGATGGGAGGAGAGACTGCAGGAGAATTGGGAAAACTGTCTGGTAAGTAAGTCAACATGGAGGAATTGAGGGAGGGGAAAAGAGATTGATAGAGCGGGGGCTATGAATATTCTACCCCTGCCTCTCCTCAGGAGCTAAATCTGTCCTACCAGGACTTGGGTGATCCCTTCCAGCAACAAAATTTTCTCCGTATTCTCCACCGGTTGATCCGTGTGGAGAAACTCCAACTGGTCGACAACTCCCTCACCAGTCTGAGCTCTGTATATCTGCCAAGGTACGAACTACGTTACCCAGAAATGGCTCACATCTCCCTAACCTGTAAAACAATCCCAACACACCATAATTGTAATATCAATCCTCAATAGTCCTACATTCTCCAGAGGTGAATTTCAGATTAAGATGATGGAAATCTATCATTAGTTCCTAAATTGATCGTACAGCTGTCTGCACGAGGCTCCTGTATATATGAATATTTATGATATCTGTTAAAGATATGTTTAATGATAATCTACATATGGTTAGAGTTGGTTATCTGGACAATCAATATCATATAAGGTCTAACCATGGTTAAAGGTAATAATGTATTTTTAAATAAACAACTACATCACTAATGATGTCCATAATGAGACCGTTCATTCTTTAGAGTATGTTGTCCTGATGTTCGTTTCCTTTATAGCGTGTGACCATAGCCACAGATAGAAAGCCTTCTCTCATTTGAAAGCAAAGACTTATTTGTCTTCCATTTTGGCAGGTGCAGAATGCTAAACCTGCAGCGTAACCACCTGCAGTGTCTGCGTCAGCTGCCAAAGCTCCCAGCAGTGGAGCACCTTTGTCTGTCGGAGAACGCCATAAGCTCCCTGGGCGGACTGGGGGCTTTGGGGAACAGCCCGCTCTGTTCCCTCAACCTGACCCGCAACCCAGTCACCTTCACTAAGGACTACCGTGCACGGTGAGGAGACAAAGATTTACAGAGATAGTTCACACTAAAATCAGAAAATACATATTTAAATTTAATATATCTTTTTAAAGATATATTATCTTTTTAAAGATATAATATATCTCTTTCTAAACAAGCATTTCTCAGTCACAGCCCACCGTAGCAAGTCAGTAAAATCTGGAGTCAGCCCAATCTAAATTTAAAAAACATACAATCGGCATTCCTCCGACACCCAGTATGTGCACGCAGACACACACACACACACACACACACACACACACACACACACACACACACACACATACTCACACACACACACAATAAGTAGTGTGGTGCACACAAACGCTCTATTCTGGCTTATAAGTAAGTTGGAGATTTTTCACCCATTTTATAAGCTCTTTTCAGTCATCTTGACTTTTCAAGCAAATAAAGTAATTTGCAACTTTTCTGACTAATAACGGATCATTTGTTGTCAGGTTTCTTTAAGTTTATCCAGTAGATGAAACCCAGGCAAAGATGAAACTGCAGAACTTTCATTGCACTATTCTAGTCCTATCAATTGTGTGGCTTTGGTTACGTTTTCCTTCACCGCTAAGCTGCTACTGTATAATGAAGTTGATACTCGGATCCAATTGAAGTCTGATTCTGGAGCCTCTCTTTTCAAAAACAATCATGTTTGCCTGTATGCAACATTTCATGATGCATAACATGTAGTCAAAGGCTGTAGTGAGTACTATTATGCAGTCTAATACAAGACCTGCTTCAATCTGTATGGCTATATATTTTTTATTTTAGTGCTTATTCTCTTAATCTCTCTTTTGTCTGTATGCAGTGTTTTCCTCTGTTTGCCAAAGCTTGAGATCCTGGATGGAATCCCTAGGCTGTCAGAGGATTCGCTGCCCACAAGACCAGCATTCCCGGAGACCACCAGGATGTGCAACATTTTGTGACATTGAGTCAGTCTCCCAATCCTGCAACGCATGACAAATCCTACACGGAGTCGACAAAGCTTGAAACGTTTTCATGGAGCTCTTCAGAGCAAAACCTCCGCCTCACAGCTTTTGTCACAGCGGTTGCAGAAACAAAAGGAACAAACTTTTCATACAACAATGGCAATACAATCACAGGAAATGTGATTATGTGTGATGCAAAATTATTTTTAGACTGTACATGGTACCGATAATATATATTGATATAATATAGATTGATATAGATTATTTTTTCTTTTTTTTTATAAGCCCAACACATATTTTTGTAATAAATGGTAACTACCATGAAGTATGTTAGCTCTGTTTGTTTTATTCAGTTTCCGGCTGATTGTTAAGTCAAGCGGTTGATGCATAAGTGGTTATGATGGAGGGCAAGAAAGGTCAGCACATAGGCCATTAACAACTGCATAGTTGGTTTTATGACTCATTTCCTCCAGCTTCACATCTACAAAACAATCAATCAATCAAACTGTGCAAGTCCAATTCCAAAAGACTTTGTAGTCTTTAATATATTAATTCAAAGAATAAGACATCACACTTTGTTATATCTCTCCAACCTAACCTAGTGTCGGATTCTAATCATTTAATTTTTTGAAAGTGGAATTCTATCCCATTTCTCTTTGACGTTTAATCATATTAAGCACTTTATAATTTGTAATACAATCAAAGGGGGGCAGATCTGATCTAGATCCACAGTCGAGGACCTTGAATCTTTTACTCCAAGCCATTGCAATTTATGGCTTGACTGTCTCGTTGGAAGAATCATTATCCGGATGGCATACGTATATATTTTTCCAAAACCCCTGTGTACTTTCAACATTAATGGAACCATGAATACTCAATTATTGGCTCCAGATGTGCAAGTTATCTATAGCGTGGGCACTAACAGACACCAAAACCATCACCTATACAAAACTCTGGCTTTAGAGCAACAATATTCATTTTTGCCTTTTCCTGCTATCCGTTTATGCTCGGATGACATGATGAATGATCTGAAATGTGGACTTCACTCTGTTTCCAATAAGTTCGTGGCCAAAAACGTTGATGGCATTTGAATGTCAGCATCTGAACGTTAAATTAAATGACTGTAGATCCAGAAGAGTCTAACGATAGAGTGGGGGTAGTTTACTGACAAAAGTTTTTCAATGATTTCATCAAAAATCAATGATGCTTTTTCTTGTTAGGTCTACCCTTTTCATGAAGACATTTCAGCATTCCAAAAATGTACAGTCTTTTGTTACCCCTGCCCCAACTTTTCTCAGACATGTTGCTGCATAACTGTCAGAAAAATCATTTATTTACAACAGATAAATTAAACTGATAATAAGGAACATTTTCACATCTTCTTTTTCTTTTCTTATTGGATCAAATGCAAAAGAGACAATTGGGAAATAATCTCATTCCGTTATATTAATCGTTTAACTTTTTTTTTTGGAGCTTCTTGTGTGGATAATTGAGTTTGTAAGTATCGTCAGTGTGCTTTCTGTTATATGTGAGAGGCCACACAGGACATCCGCTGTTGTGGCTTATCAAACATTTAGTGTCGGGGAATAATCGCCTCTTATGTCCTCTGACTGATTGGGTAATGACCCTTGAGCCTCATGCAGCCGCTCTCACACACACACACACGCACACACACACACTCACATAGAAAATGATTTATATGAAATCATAAAGCAGATGGCATTCATGCTTCTGAAAAAAAAAGTAACTTTGCAGAAATTAAACATGTTTACTTGAACCGGAGTGGATTTATTCATAAATTGCAGGATTATTCTCAACTTCCACCTGAGACATGAAAACACTGTTTTTGATGAACATTTTGAATTTGATGGTGCTGTGCAGAAGTATGAACACTGCCCTCCTGCGACGGTTTCAAAATGCCATCAATTATCCCTGCCGCCCATTCAGACTTTGATCTTTTCCATTACTGCAGGAGAGACGTTAGAGTTAACCTTCCCCCCAAAATATACAAGTGATATAAGAAACTGAAGCCTAAGCTTTCACCTTAATCTCGCTTAGTATTACATTTGAGAACTGGTGGCAGTGACGTGGGCATGAATCTCACGATACACCCCAACTCCAGGCAGCGACTGGTTCAAATTATTCATGCCTGGTAATTCAACTATGAAACGATGACAGAGAGAGCACAAGAATGTGAGGAATGTGGAGGAGGCATCATGGCTGCTAAGCCTGTCACTACAAGAATGTGTGTTTGTCTCCCTGTGGCCTGATATTAGCACAGTAATGAGACACCTGTTGCTGCAACTCCTGCAGCATCCCACAATCCCTCTGAGGAGATCAACATCCTCACTACAGGAGACAGAGGATGGCAGGAAAAAGCTAATGGGAAATGGGGAATGGGGAGAGAAAGCATGGGGATGATGACAGGAAGTGAAAGTGAGGGGGAGGGATGATTTGATTGAAGCTGTGCTGGGGACAAATGTTGTTCATTAGGTTGCCGACTGTGAGTCAATCTCTCATTTGATTTTCGTTTCATCTTGATTTGTCGGCTCATTTCCCCTGTGAGCGACTTCACACACAATCTTCTCACCTCTCCGTTCTCAGGCAGAAAAAATGGAGGAAGGGAACACAGTTGGCAGGATTTATACTCGGGAATATTTGAGGCTTGTGCAGACGTGATCAAGTGTGCCCTCAAAATTTGTGAATATTTATGATGTTTCTTCTTTTCTGCTTGATACAGACCTTTGTGAAGAGGACTGTGTGCATCTTATCATTTTCTCAGTCACAAGAGCAGCTATGGAGAATCCCAACAGCCTCCTCCTGTTTTTCTCTGGTCAAATGCACACTGGGTATTCTTAAGTAGTAGGAGAAAAATTCTGAGGCACATTCTGCATTCTGAGCACTTCCTAAGTACGTACTCAGGAGACATTATGAAGGGAAGGACACTTGTCAAAGCATTGCCTTAAAGACAAACAAACAAAGTTCAGATGTTTTTCAGCTTAAAGAAAATTGTAAATGAAAGGTACAAATACGAAACCGAAAGAGAAACATTGGTTGAATATAACCAGATCCATCCCCCCAAAATTCAATATATAGAATACTATCCATCCTTTGGTGAGTCTAGAGGAGAATAAGAGAAGAAGATGACCCTACAGAGTCACCTTAAATCATTATCTCATGGAAAATCATTAAAAGAATAACTTTAGAGGCAAAATCGAAACATAACATAAACACAAACAAAAATAATGATTAGGGAGCTACAGACTCAACATTCTTTTTTGCCTAGGGCGTAATAAAGAATTCAGCAAAACTGTAAATTTATGAAGGATTTATGTGTTCAAGTGTAATTCTGATTGATTTTTTTATTGTAACAGATTTTTTTTACCTAATATGGAAATGATGAGAGAGAGCGGCGGGGGGGAGATACAGCTGTCTGTATGTGTGAATGACATCTTATAAGCTAGCCTCACCAACTTGGCAACAATTTATCTGTCATGATTACCTTTCGTTCTTTGTGGAGATATGATGTGAGGTTTTGTCTTTGATACTCTAAGCTCACCAAAGGGATGGGGGGTACGTCTTCAGTGGATGCATTTGTAGAAGAATGTTTCTGTGGGAGTTGGCTGGGATAAGACATTTTAAGATGACTCTTGTTTGAATTCACTTTGATTTTCTTTTTTTTTAGATATTTCTTTAGATTTTAAGGTTAAAAAGTTCTTTTTTAAAAAAAAGTTTCTTAAGCCTTGGCTGTGACGTTTATCACACTGATGATGGACTATCTACTGTTCTTAAAACTTTTCAACACCTAAGGAAAAAAGAAAAAACCTTAACCTCCAACATTACAATTTTTTCTACAGCGAGGGTTGCTGGGACTGCAATCTCTCGTATTTTATTCTTTTTTAAGCCTGAGGAAATGAAAAAAAGGCTTTCCCTAGTCATGATGGATAAAATTTAGAATGCTTTTATCATGACTGACAGGTATTACTGACAGGGAGACCTCCACCGGAACACGTCAGCTTTAAATCACATCTTCAACAAGGTGACAGAAAAAAATCAGACCACACAGAGACCCAATGACCTCTTTATTCCCTGCTCACCAATGAGTTGACTTTCATGACCCAGCGCAATCAAAACCCCACTTCTTGTTTCTATCAAATATAACCGGTTGAAAAATGTACACATTTTGTGCATTTACCTTCATTACAAAAGAAGGATCCGTCATGTAAGGCTACGCTGGAGCATGGTGCGAGAGGTTCAACGCTAACTGCCATGTTCTTTTCTGTGTTGTCCCGTCAAATGATTGACAGCCAGGGTGGGGGAGGGGTTACCCAGAATGGAAAGGCACATGTCAGTGGGATTCTTCCAGCACAGAATGGCTGTACCAGAAACGTCTCTTTTGGCTGCTAATACTCCTGCATATCAGCCTCAGACGTCACAGCCCTTATCAAACAAACCAGCTCAGGGAGGAAGAATAAAAGCAACAGCTACACCTTTTTATGATTGTCAAAGTTGTTACAGTTAATAATAAATAACATTAAATGACCTGATTGATAGAAAGGATAAGACCTGTCCAAAGAATAGTTTGCATAAAAAGTTACCTACGAAAACGACCTTGGGGACATTATAAGAGCATAATTTATCTTGACCTTTCTTACACATAATCAAATTCAGTACATAATGAAAATACATTCTCTGCCTCTCTTCTGTAATAAAAAACACAAGTAGACATAAAAAAAAACTGCATAAAACCATACACAGTACACGTCCCATTTCAATAGATTCTGTCCGTTTCCACAGTGGTGGCTGCTCAGTTCCATACCCACTGTGTTTAGGAATTGCATCCTGTGTACATAGGCAGATAATCCCAGTTTTCATTACTGGAATCCTGATGACTGGAAGATTTTATGCCTTTGGGAAACAAGAGTAAAAAAGACCTGATAGGATCAAAAGGCAATAGAAACTGCCTCTGCATCTGGTCCAAGTCTGTGTCCTCGTTACATCTCTGCCCTCCGATTGGTTCCCTTGTCTTGACCATCAGCATGCTCCTCCACATCTTCTTCTTCCTCTTCATAATTATCCACCTCATTATTGTTGGCTTCTTTTCTATGGTCCCCTTCTTGTCTTGGTCCCTCGTGGTCTTTACCTTCATCCTGGGACAATGAAAAACATAAACCAGGACTAGTCATGTAAAGTTGGGATAATTCTTCACTTATTCAATTTTAGAAAAACACAGAAGCTCATAATACAATTTCACTTTAAATTATATCACTCCATTTCTAACTCTTAGTTGTTGTTGTTTTGTTTTTGTTTTGTTTTTTTTGGGGGGGGGGGGGGGGGGGGGGGTTTTATGGGTATATAAAAGATGAAAAATGATCTAAAAAATATGAAAAATAAGTTGAGAGCACCACTATAATAAAAACTTAGTTTTTTT
>VRLP01007722.1:0-20261 GCA_009660295.1 Lophius piscatorius | reverse complement strand
TGTGGTTAATGAAAGAAACGAAAGACGTGTAGCCACAGCAGAATGACGAAAGAGAATGAAAAAGATAGATGACTTTTCCTGACGTTCTGCCCTTCAGATTAAATTTTCAAATATACCTTATAAACAGACAGCAGTGTGCGGCTATTGGAAATGTTAAAAATTAATTTGTGAAAACTACAAAGGCATCACACAAAGCTCAATCCTGAGAACTGTTCTTTTCATTCAAGTGTTCTTTGCTAATGAATTTAATAAATATTATTATGTATTGTTTTGGGGATAATGAGTCTGCTGTTAAATTCCTTTAACACTTCATTACTGATCCAGTCAATAACCAGTAACTACTTTTATATTATTAACCCTTTCATTTATTGTTTTATTCTTTACTGTGAGCAAGGTCTCTATTTCAAAGTATTTCTAATTTAAAATAAAAGTTAAATGGATTAAAACACGAAGACATAGTTGGACAACCGGTTAGGTTTTTAAAACTCCTGTAGTGTGAGGCCTTAAAGCAAAAATGATTTGTGATGTCATTCAGTGGTTTGTTGATAAGAACGTGAATGTGTGTGTTTGGTTTGTGTGTGTGTGAAGGAGGGTCCGGTAAATAGTGAACGCTACCTGCTGTGGGCCAGCGCCTTCTTCGTCGTCTACAGCATAGACAACATGGAGAGCTTCAAAGGTTGCCAGCCATACCTGCAAATACTTTCCTTGCACAACCAAACCTTCAGGTCTCAAACTCCCATCATCCTGCTGGGCAACAAGCTGGACATGGACCAATACAGGCTGGTATCTGTGTGTGTGTTTCTGCACTAGGTGCCATATTAACTTCTTGGCAGGCTATATCTTGTCAAATCAAGTACTCACTTCGGATGCTTGACAGTTTCTCAAAGAAGTTATAACGGGGCAATCGCAATAACTAATGGAAAGTCATCCCATCCCCATGTATTCTTCATGACCTGGTCATTTTTGTAAATTTCACCGCAGCTTGTTTGACTAATAATTATAGTTTCTCACGATGAAAGTTTTTCTAAAACAGAAATCGTCGATATTGAACTTCCTTGGGGGACTGAATTTTATCATTTGTTCACAACTAAACAGTATTTACGGTACCTGAAAGGGCGATCACTTGAAAGCACCAGATAAAACCTCAACACTAAATAACACTATTATAGAAAAGAACAGACCAAATCCAATAAGATTAGTAAATAAAAAATGCTTTCTAAACATATCGTATGCAAGGAACACTTAACAAACTACAAGCAATATTTACAGCCCTAAAGGTAAATTTGCAAATTGGGGCAGTATTAAATACAGTGCAAAATTATTTTAGGAGCAAATTCATGATTACATCATTGCACAAGAAACAAAAAATATTATTTATTGCAATGAGGTTGTCTAGATCTCCAGCCTGAACATGGCTTTACAGGTGGGTGAACGGGGTCTTTGGGGCACCAATCACCTCAGCTATCTCTTTCACAACATCAGACAATTTGGTGGTTTTAATCTTTTGAAAACTTCTACAAAATGAATGGAGTTTTTTAATCACATCACATTATATCTCATATTGTTTAACCAGACCGATGTAATGAGCTTGACTGCAGTTTGTCCTCATGTAGACACCTTGTTGGGGTAACAGATAATGGAGGATGTAACACATGCTTTCCTCTCAGACAGGTGAGTCGCTGTGACGCCGAGGCCCTGGCGTCTCGTTTTGGCTGTCTGTTCTTCGAGGTGTCGGCCTGTCTGGACTTCTTGTCTGTGCAGCATGTCTTCTATGAGGCGGTGAGGAGGGTGAGGAGGAGAGGACAGAGCAGCCGTTTGGTACCGCCCATCTACTTCAGCGAGGATAAAGCACTGCCTGATGTCCCCTTCTTCTCCACACCCTGCTACAAGGAGATGCCTTCCCCCACCACCGCCAAGCTGGTCACTGTGAAGACGTCCAGAGCTCAGAGCAAATGCAGGGCCGCCACACTCACCCTACTCAAAGGGTTTAAGATCTTTTGACTTTCCTGAATAACCTAAATACCTAAGAGACTGATGGCACACTTCAGCTCACTGCTCTCTCCTTCAGATTTTATGTCACTTCATGTAGCATTTTCTGACACATTTTCTGACCCTGATCCAAACTCTAGAAAGCTCCAGCTGTCAAATGCTGGGTTCACCATTGCTCTACCTGTGGTTTTCAACATACACTTTTTAAAATTGTTTTAGTGGTGTGAATGTCAACATGGTGTCATTTGAGTTTTCTCACATTACGGGGCAATCACAAGAACCACGAGATGTATAAACAGACTGATCTACACACTGACACATTTTCCTGCATTTAGCAGATGCAGTGTTGAGTTCAGCCGGAATTATGTGTTTAACTTCTTTTTCGATGCTGTTAATGTTTATTTCAAACATTAAAAGCTTGGAATTTCCCAGCTTGGGATTAATAAAGTATTTCTAAGTCTAGGTCTTAAATAATAATTATTGTCATTATTTTTACTTTGTCATGACTATTTGCATTGATGGTCCAATCTTTGGAAATAATAGCGTAAGTTTGCCAAAGTTTTGGTTTTGAAAATCTAAGCTTTTGCAGCAGTATTTCTACCTCATGAATATTCATCCAGTTGACAAAAGTGAGAATCCAGGTCTGAATGATGCTGAGCTTGTACTGGGGCGAATTTAGGAGTTTTCCGAATTGCGGCCACATTTTACTCAGAGGAGTGGAGAGAGGCACTAGAAGGGTACTGACTAGTGGTGACAAGCACAAGGCAAGCTACACCAAGAAAGTGGTGCACATGCACCTGGCCCTCTTAGACCAGGCTACATTCTATCGATGCTTCACTTTCTAGTTCTGATGCTGACATGCCCATCTAGATTGCCCTTCTTTGACCACTTCAGTAAATACTAACCATTACAGACTGGGAACCCATACAAAGACCTGCAGTGATATTTTCTGAAGGTGAGCTGTGGTATCTGGCACCAAGATGTTAACAGAAAATCTTTTAAGTCCTGTAAGTTGTGATTTGGTTTTAACATGGATCAGACTTGTTTGTCCCACACACCACAGATGCTGGATTCGAAAGAGGTTTGGTGAATTCGGAGGCCAGTCAACACCTATAACTCGTGTTCATCAAATCACTCATGAATCAGTTTTTCAGTGTCGAAGGGAGCAATAACCCTATTGAAAGAGACCACTGCCTCACGTAACATCCTTCATATGGATGCTATGTGTCAGGGTAACATGAAAGACCAAAAAAGTATCCCAGCAGAAAATTGTTCAAAGTATCACACTGCCTCACCTGGCTGGTCTTAATCCCACAGTGCATTCCTGCATTGTTTCTTCCACAGGTAAATGACTTACCAGTCAGTGACATTCATCCTATTTTCTTCCAATGCTCTGTGGTCCAGTTCTGGTGCTGAAATGGTCATTGTAGGCGTTCCTTCCTTGAACCAGTTTGGAAGATACTAACCATTGCAGAGTGACAACATCTAAAAACATCTGCAGTTCTAGAGGCGCTCTATGGATCATGGCCGTTTGCGACTGAAGATGGCATTAAAATAGACATGGATCAGCCATAACATTAAAACTGCTTGACAAATAGTGTGAAGGTCCCCCATTTGCTGCCACAAAGATGCCCTGACCCAGATGACTAGCCATCACAATTTGGTCTCTGTCCATAAGCTTGATAAGATAGAGATTTTCTTCCTCCCTTTTTCTGATCTGACTCTCAAATTGTTTTGCATCCAGAGAGCAAACATCATGTCGGACTAAGGTGACGAGCGAGGGAAAGGGATTGTATATGACCGGTAATGTCCTGCATAATATCATTAAAAAACCATCAAGTCCTGAAGAGGATTTTCACTTAGCCTCTCTTGGTATGTGGCACTGAAGAAATAAGACTGCTGATAATTGCATCCTGGCTCGGACTTGCTGTTAAAGAACCACCATGTAGCTGCAGTGTGAGACTCAGTCACTGCCAGTGAATCATCAATCATGATTAAACTCTTCAAACAGACTTTAGTTTAATCTTTGTCCTCATTTTTTTTGTCTCCAACATATCAACTTCAGGAAAAAGTGTTCACTTCCTGCCTAATATATCCCACTCACTGACAAGTACCTTTGTAACAAGATAATCAACCTTATTCACCTCATTCTATTGATATTTTTGTCTCTGTAAAATATTTTACGTGAGATTATGTTGTTATATTAGTGTAATCTAGGTTTATCAATGTCATGAGTAGGAATAGCTTCACATGAGTATCAGGTCTGCACGTTGGATGAGGATTGCACAAACCGGGCACTGAAAGCAAAGCTATTATTAGGAAGAAAAAAATAGGGAGCCGCCCCGTTGGCTGTTGAACTGACTAACCATTAATCAGTTTACCTCAGTGAGAAAAAGAAGAACATAATTTCAAGTAACTCAGAAAATACCTTGTGCTCAGTTTTATTTAGAGAGATCGTTTTTGCCTTGGTGGAAAACTAAGTCTGTACATGCAGTTACATCTTGATGCATGCAGACTGAGCACACATCAATTAGTGCGTGTGTGCGCACACGCACTCAACTGGCATCCTGCCCCCACTGCATTCTGACCTTATTTAACATGGAATCCAATCAGATTTGCACAAAGACTGGAAGACCTGTCAGATATGTCAGGTTCAGCTCGTCACTGCCAGGTGTTCACATCTGGCTTCTCGTGTTTAAACTGTGTTCCATTCTGCACTATGCATCTCTCATATCTCTCTTCCATAATTTCTTTCACTATCTTGTGTTGCATGAACGGAAATTCATGATATTAATTTTGGTGCACACATGATAAAGCATTGCGTTTATTGAATAGGGATGTGTTGCATAACTCACTCTCCCCTTTCAAATCCAGCCATGATGTTGTTAATGCAATCAGAGCACTTCAGTCTCTGCATTCATAATAATCATACTAGACGGAAATTCGCCTCAAAGGAAGTAAATGGGGAAGAGTTTAATCATGATTCATGATTCACTGTCAGCGACTGAGTCTCACACTGCAGCTACATGGTGGTTCTTTAACAGCAACTCTGAGCCTGGATAAAATTATCAGCAGTCTTATTTCTTCAGTGCCATATACCAAGAGAGGTAAAGTGAAAATCCTCTTCAGGACTTCATGGTTTTTGCATGATATCATGCAGGACACTCCCGGTCAAATACATTCCCTTTCCCTCACTCTGCACCTTAGTAGGAAATGATGTTTGCTCTGTCTGCGAAACAATTTGAGAGTCAGATCAGAAAAAGGGAGGAAGAAAATCTCTATCTTATCAAGCTTATGGACAACCCTAACCCATGTTTCTTTTACTTGAGATAATTTCTTTATATCTTGGAGTCTCTCAGCAGCATTTATGATTAAATACAATGGATAATTTGTTCAATTGGCAGTGGAAGATATACTGTAATTCAAGGATCTTGGCTAAATAAATTAATGATAACTCAATCAATACTGTAAAAGTGAAAAAATGCTGAATCCATGGAGACATACACACAGCCCACACAATGTCCTTGGTCATGGCCCAACCAGAGAGAAGCTGCTCTGCAGAACCTGGGTAAGTTCAGCTCCACCTCCATGCTCCATCCCCCCAAACAAAACCTCACCATTAGATCAGAGAGGTAAAGCTAGTGAGCACCACATGCACCTGGACACCATCATTTTAATCCTAATCCATTAGATTTCTGACTTTGTTCATAATTTAATGGGTACTGTCCCTGGCACAGGCACGGAATGTATTTACACAGATTATTTTTTGTGTCAGTACAAATTGTAGAAATGTCAATCTAATCTGACTCTCAGGAGCTGAAAAATAATTTAATAACTCCAGTACTGTTACCAAGTAGCTGTCATGGCCACAAGCCAAGACTTAATTAAACCCTCAGCGGCATACCCTTAACGCAACAGGGGGTCAAATAAGTCAGCATGACAAATGGCTATTTCTATCTGGATATTCTTAATGCCAGGCACTGAGCTCTATTCCCATCACCACCAGTGGTGCATTCAGAGTAGGCAAAGCCAGAGGGAGGTTTTTCATTTGAGAATATTGTATTGCTTCAAAAAAACAAGACCACAAAGCCGACAAGAGAAAGGAACTCATCAATCAACATCCTAAATGGTTCAGGGGGTTGGTGAGTATAACGTAGAATCAAGACTTTTATTTTTTAACATACTCCATGCAGTTTTTCCGATTAACATGCTTTAATCAGTTGATAACTCAGTTTAAGAACTTGTTCCAAAAGAAAGAAAAAATTTAGATTTAACTCAGAAATGGAGGATTCTGGATGAACAGTTCTGTCTTAGAAATGGTGTTTGCTACTCACTGAAAACTCTGAAATTGATTTTAATGAGCGTACACCAGGATAGTGGCAGGTATATTTCCAATGTAATTGGTTATTGTAGCTGTACCCAGTGCAAGGACCATGCCTTGCTTTGAATTTAATGTTAATGAGGCTCAACCACAGGTTCCCAAAATTACCTGAAATACACATCTGAAAGACGGCTGTTATCTGGCATACCGGAAATTTTCCTAGGGGGTCGAATATACTTTTATTTGCAACCAACTCATAAAGCAGGGTCAGCCACCCATTGGATCACTTGCTGTACTGACACTTGGTAGGCCAAATCGCATCTCTAACCAGGCCTAACCCTCCCCACTCTGTCCTTTGTATCTCTGTTGGATGCTGATCATCTGAATGATGCAGGGCGTCCAGAATGGACAAACCCATCCACCCGTACTCGCAAACTCACAAACTTTGCTGCACTATACAAAAAAAGTGAAAATCTTAATAAAATTGGGCATGGCAAAACGGTCAAGAAACTGTCAAATCAGCAACCCCTTGGACACCATTTCACTTTGAAGTATGAGGTCTGATACACATGTTTAGGATTTAACGTGTACCAAAGAGTCCCTCGGACAATGAACAACCAAACAGGACGTCGGCCAATATGATAGAAAAGTAATTTTTTCAAATGTCGTCTCGTATTACTTTAACAAAGTCCTCCGAGAAAATAGACCCAATTAACTTCAGAACTTTGAAAAAAATTTAATTACAAAAACAATAGGCCCTCATCATCAATCCTTTATGTCTACTTAGAAAGTAAAAGTCTCCCTATGATCACCATATATTTACTAAAAATAAACATTGATGGTGATAACAACAACAATATTAAGGTGTGCCTTATCTTAATCAAAATATACCAGCTTACATCTGTTTACATAAAAGAACAAAGCTAGGACAGCTAAAATAAACTGTGTGCCTGAATGGACATGACATATACAGGCCCTATTAAGATGACGTCACATAAGGGGTGAATGATGGGAGTACTGCTTACATCTTGATGATTAAAGGAGAGACAAGGGATTTTTTTGAATCAAATATTACAACATACAGTGATCCCACCTTGCAATGGCTAAATTACGTATGTGCTGCGATTGGTTCTACACGTTTTTCCAGTTTTACCGTCACTGACCACACAAATCAAAGGGGGGTGCACCATCAACCCGGGGCAATGTGTGGTCACATAGTGTCAATTAAATTTTAACCATGGGACTGCGGGCACGCAGTGCACACCCAGTCATAAGAGCCACTCGTCTGCTCCGAAAGAGAGAGAAAGAGTGAGAAAGTGAGAGAGCTTGTGCGAGACAGAACAAGAGGTAGAGCTTCACATGCAGGTATGTTAAAAATAATTCTTAAATGTCAAATTATTTGCATAATTAACCTCAGGTTCCTTCACAGCACTACATAGAGAAAGGAGGAGAGTCTCTGCCTCAACATGTTGTGGACATTCATTCAGTCATCCTTTTTTTGTAACCTCTCATACTGGACATTCAATGAAGCTGGTTATCCAGAGACAATTTCTGTTGTCATTTTTTGATGTATAACTAGTTTTTCTGATCTAACCATAACCATAACCAAATTCCACTTAGGACACAAATTCAACTAATGGTGGCCCTAAATGTGACATCAGTTAAAAGGGCCTTCTGGACGAACACACTGGATGAACTGGATTTCGGTCTGTGTAAGGCTACATAGGCTACAGAAAAATGGTTAAGAGGGGGTCATGGAGGAGGACTTCCACATGTGACCATATTGAGATATACATTAGGACTCAGGCTGAAGTGATCTGTGTTCACATTGGAAATACTGTAACAGGAACATGAGTGTAAAGTGTTTGATGGGATCCATGGCTGTAGCAGGTGCAGAGTCGAGGCTGTGTTTCATGTGACCATGGTGTACAAGCTGTGATCATTCACTGTCAGCCAACACGTGTCTCCTCTCCACACCCTGCTTTGTCAATCAAAGTCACATTGTCACATTGCTTTGCTTTACCAGTCACACAAACACTCACATCATTTACATTTCAGTCGAGCCTTGAGAAGCATCCTTGGTTCCTCCCGTCTCTTCTACTCCATCCTTTGTGGCATCGCTGCATTGACCTTCTACAACAGCAATCATCAACTAAATGTGAATGCCTAGTGGGTTCTGACTGTTGCAAGTTCTGTTAATTTTTTGGTAAAGAAAGTCAAAAGGTTGCAGGAAGACATACTGTTGTTTTGGTTACAGTCTGTTCACTGGACCAACAGCAAGGAGAGGAGTTTATGCAGGAAGAGGAAGGCGATGCAGATGAGGGGGTCAATGGCACTGCTCACACCTCTACCTGGATGACAAAGAGCAGAAGGTAAAGAAAATTAATACAGTATTCTTCTGCTGCTAGAGAGTTATCAGTCAACAAGACTGATAATCCATCACCAGCCACAGCGTCTACATGTGGCTGAAAGAAGGCCTTTCATATGACAGTGATGTCAAATAACGAGCTAAAAAAAAAAGTATCCCTGGTTTCCTCCTTTTCTGTGTATTTAAAACAAAACTATGGGATCTTTAAACTTACTTTTAACATAAAACAACCTAAACCTCATTCATTATCCATATTCACTTAACCTGTTCAGGGTCGTGGGGGATGGAGCCTATCCCAGCTGACTTTGGGTGAGTTGCAGGGTAAACCCTGGACGAGACGCTAGTTCATCACAGGGCTGACACTCGAGACAAACAACCATTCACAGTCTCATTCACTCCTACCGGCACTTTAGAGGCAAACATTTATGATAATTGTTTTTAGTGTATTTGTATTTATGTATCTGATACAAAATGGTCCTCTTTAAAAAAGTATTTCCCCACTTAAACCTGATCACTACCAGCCCTGTTAAATCACATCATCACTTAAACAGACAATTTTAAGAAGTAGGAAGTTGGCTTGTAGGTCTCAACTGTACCACACTATGCCAAAATCAAAAGAAATTTCTAAAGATATGAGGTAGAAGTCGATTTATGCACATCATTTTTGGAAGGATATGGCTCCTGGTGGGAAGATAATGTGAGACAGAATATCTACAAATGGATAAGACTTGGAGCCGTAGTGAATCTTCACAGAAGTGGACCACCTTCAAAATTCAGGCCGATCTTAACTCAGTAAAGATCAGAGTTAATGGCTCCACTATTCCCCATTCACTTGGCAAAAATGTCACCGTAGGAGAGTGCTGAGGAGTGATGCTCGTCACTATTTTAGTTTGACTTAGCTATAGAGCCTCGCACCATCTCACCATATATTATAATATTATCCAGAAAGACATGGGTTAATTCAGTTAAAGGTGTTCCACGGGTTACATTATTCAAATAACAGAGTAGCCAAAATATACCCATTTGTTAACTCAACTACCCTAGATGTAGGGGCTCCATGGGCCCAACTTTTCTTAATTTCTGGCCCTCTGTATTCAGCTGCCTTTCTTCACACAGCTCTTACACCCAGCCCACTAACCTTCAACTTTGGAGTAGTACCACTGGATATCCACGCAACAAATTCACAAAAGAAAGCACAACGATAAGATAAGATATACCTTAGATGGGTTATGTAAAGGGTCAAACTCCCTAATATTTATCGTAGGACCTGACAGCTCTTCCGGTCTGACTGGTTGATACTATTGTTTGGAACTTTGTTTGGATGTAAAGTCCGTACTTCCACACTGTTAGTAAATAATGTATCCATCTAAACTCTTAATGTTGCTATTAATAAGCTTATCTTTGGCTCTCTTGTTTTTTATCTCTATTTTACTGATTCATTTTTAAGTATTTATCTTGTTTATTTTGAATTTTTTTTCATTTATGATTTATTCAATTACTTATTTTATTTCCATGTTTATTTTTATTTCTTTGGATTGCAGTTTGTTTGACAAATTGGCCAAACTCTATATTGTTTTCACCGAGTGTCTCGGGGGAGCTGGGGAGGGATAAGGGGTGGGAACAATAAAGGTTTTATACTGTATATGCTCTTGTCTGAGATGTTTGTACAATTTTGTACATTTCTGTGCACATTTAAATAAAAAAAAATATCATTAAATAAAGTTATGAAGAAAAAAAATTAACTTGTGCTCAGGAGGCACACCCGAGGCAGTCACATGCACTACTATTATCGACGGGTAGATCGTTTGATCCCTGGCTCCTGCAGTCGACTCTATTATACCATCCAACACTCCAGAAAACCATCCAATCGTCGTATGGTTGTCTGGGAGCTGTTAATCGGCCCTGGGAGCCCCCCGTACACTTGTAAATGTTGTCGCTCATTTGCAAGTGTGAATCCGGCTCAAATTTTACAGTGTGCGCCTGCCTTAAAACGTCTTCTTGCTCTTCTATCAACCTGTCTACCTTACCGCATCACTCTTTGTCCAGGTCATTTCCAAGTCATCACAACTCAGCAGTGTTTCTTGAACAATAGATATCTAGCAAGTAAGTCAATTATCTGTCATGATTTCATTGCATCAAAGCAGCTAGATTTCCTTTTCCTCATTATGACTTTGCTCAGCCCAGTTAATTGCCTCACTGAATCAGCAGCCAAGGCTTTCAGGTCGTGGAGTCATAGAGACAAGTTTTGAAAGAGGAAAAACTGCCAAGTTTTCTTCTTTTGATCCATGGAGTAATTTACTTTCGGTTTTGCTGTCAAGGCAGTCAAAGTCAAACAGTTTTCTTCAGGAATTTTTCCTGATCTCTTAGCTTTCATTATTTCATTCACCTTTCATCATTCATCACCTAGAATCAAGGCTCTTGATTCTAGGTGATTTTAACAAACATGTATGTTGTCCCTCTGGTTCTTCAATTGCCAAGGACTTTTTAGGCATTTTGCAGTCTTTTAATCTCACCCAGTCAGTTGAAGGCCCCACTCACTATTTAAAGTGTCACACTCTAAACTTTGTGCTGTCATTTGGTCTTACTTTAGATTGTATTGACATCTGTGAATGTTGTTTAATTGTGACCATAAGGCTATTATTTTTAAGTTCTCCCTCCTATCTCCAGCTCCTACAGTAGCTACCTGTGCATCCTCTCGTGTCCTCCTTTCTGACTTAGCCAATAGTTGTAATTGTGCCTTTGCCTTTGCATTTATTCATAGCAGTGACTAACAAGATCATTTTTCAACAGAAGAGCTACTTCCCAATTTTAAAAATAAATGTACCTAAATTATTGATTCCAAAGCACCTATAAAATTCGGAAAATCAATACTGCTCTCAGGATGCCCTGGCTTAATAAAAGCACTACATTATTAAAAAGAAAATGAAGTGAATGGAATTCAGAAAATGGAAGAAGGACCATCTTAAGGTATCATTTCTAAGCCTAAAGAATCTAACGTCAGTGTATCAAAGTGCAGTGAAAGAAGCCATGCCTAAATATTTTTCCAATATTATTACCTTTAACCACAGTATCCCTAGAACTTTATTCATAACCATTGATTCTGCAATTTCTGCAATTTCGCCGTTGTGGGACTAATAAAGGTTTATCTTATCTTATCTTATCTTATTCTGTAATAAACCCTCCTCCTTGGCAACATGCTGAAGCCAACCCAACCACCTGTAAACAATTTATATTTTCCTTTCATAACCGAAATAGAAGAAATCCAACCCTCCTTCTCCTAACTGCAGCCCCTCTGCATCGCGTTTGATCAATTTCAATCAGGTTTTCGTCCACATCACAACACTGAATCTGCACTCTTTAAAGTGACTAATGACCTCTTACTTGCGGCTCATTCTGGTGATTGCTCGATTTTAATTATTTTGGATCTGAGCCCTTCTTTTGATACAGTAGATCATACAATCCTACTGGATCGCCTTGAAAAGTGGGTTGGCATTAGAGGGATTGCTTTAAAATGGTCTAATCCTTTATCTATAGCCACGGGTAACACCTCGTCCTCGGTGGCCCCTCTGAGCTGTGGTGTCCCACAAAGCTGGTGCAAATGGGTCATGTTACTAGCAAATACAAAATCCTGTATCAGTTTATGCTGATGATACACAGATCTATGTCCCATTAAAATCTGGAGAACAGGGATATCTCAATTTCAGTCTCCAACATCTTTCTTCCTGTCTGTCTGAGATAAACTGCTGGATGTCAAACAACCTTCTTAAACTTAAAGAGAACAAGTCAGAAATAAATCGTCAAAAGTCTGTCTATATCTTAAAGAAACATCTTCGACCCCTGTCCTTAAAAATAAAACCAAAAACCTCGGTGTGATATTGGACAGTGAATTTTTATTTTGAAACACAAATAACTAAAGATGTTGAATCCTACTCTCATCAATTAAGGACCACCTTCAAGATAAAGTCCTTCCTCTCTTGCTCAGATATGAGGAAGAGATCTTTAGACAGAGTTCTGTTAGATGTTCCTGAATCACACCTCAGAAAGGTGTCCGGTCTTTTTCAGTCAGGGCCCCTCAGCTCTGGAACTCCCTGCCTGAGGAGCTGATGCTTGCAGATCAGTATCATCCTTTAAAACACTTCTGAAAACATATCTTTTCAAGAGAGCTTTTAAGTTATCTAGACCTACAGTCTTATTTCCCAGATGGTTTCTATTGGTTGTTATTATTGGTTGTTATTATTTACAATTATATTGTGTCATTGTTGGTGTCTTCTAATCCTTTTTTTTTTTTATCAGGTAAAGCACTTTGTAACTTTGTTTGTTTGTTTTTATACTAAGGAAACTTTCAAATGTATGGAAATGACATGCTAGCCACTGATTGAACAGAAGGTATTTATAGATAGCGAAACCCAAGTGAAATACACGAACAAACATTTAATTCACTGTATCTCCATATATCCTGCATTCCGCCTCAACTGGCATGTAAATGTTTTTAAATGAGAGGCACTGAGAGAAGGTTTAATGATGGAATGGCAGAACACAAAACATTTCATTAAAACCAATTAAATAAATAATCTGTTGGCATCCCACTTCATTTGTCTTCCATTCTATATCATGATGATGAGTCAGCCTTTTGAAAGTTGGGGGAACTGAGTTTATGGAGTAGTCCATCAGGGAAGGTAACTGCTTAAATAAAGTACTTCAGAGACACACATTGCATACATTTTTTCTCCAGATATTAATGAGGAAACTGGTCTACAGCAGTGTTGCTGTAGTCTTGGTGGTGGTCTATGTGTATAATTGTTACTGGCGATAATTTTGAATCATAGCCAGCCACAATTTTTTTTTTCTAAATCAAAAATATGTGATACATTTCTTTCATTTTCTCTGCATGTAATGTTAATATAGGATCTTAACAAAACTTGTGTCTTGCCGTATGCTACTAAAGATAGCAATATGAAAATTTACAGAAATTTACAACTCTGGTGAATAGTAAAGTTTAGAAGGTGATTGAGATCCATAAAAACTCGGTGCAGGTCAACTTTGCCGGCACATCATGATATTGTCCTGACCAATTTAATTTATGATGGTAATCAAATCCCTGCTGTCTGAAAATCCTCCAGTCCTGCGCATAAGTACAGTAACCAATAAGCAAAAGGCCAGATACGCTCATCTTAAAGCATTAAAAACTGAGAAAAACTGCTAAGATGTTGTCCCGGACAGGAAGGGAGTACCCTAAAAGTCCGTAATCCCCTACATTATACAAGCAATCCCTTCATCAAACTCCAAAATTAAATGTGATGTGTTTCCAGAGTAGTTTTCGCAAACAATGGCCCATCTATTGAGTAAAATATGAACTATTAGAGCAAAACAATACATGATAGATCTTCTTAAGTTGATTAATATCCAACAAATTTTGACTAAATCGGGGTGTAGTTAAGTGGTTACAACCAAATAACAGTATTTTTTAAAAAAGCTCCCCCTAGCTTTACACGCGGGCTTTCACTGCTACAATTCCGCTATCCTCATAATACCTCTTCAGTGACACTGCAGATACATGCTGCAGTAGTCATACATAGCCAGCAAATATTCAAAGAGCCAGCAAAATTTAGAAAGTGTAGTAAAGTGGCAAAACCATGTTCAACAACATCATATGCCACCAAGAAAAAAAAAATGCCATCACATGTAAGTTAGATTTAACAGTGTTTCCTGGCCAAAAATACATTCCATAATGTGTAACACTGAATCTGGAACTCATTCACAAAACAACAACGGTAAATATCTTCATCAAGCAATGATAAACAGCTATTTAAGATACTTGAAAATTAGAATCATCACAGTTGTTCCTCATCTGAAGTTATACAGTCTCTTTTCCATTCTTATATTAAAAAATGTTCCCCATAACACGGTCATAGAGAGCACCGGTGCCTATCAGCTACATTATAAATTACTTTTCCATATGGCATGGAGGCCAGTGCTCACAGGCTGTCAATAAAAAAAATAACTAGGTTATTCATCTACAACATTGGACTATTTCAGACAAAGGTTTCGAAAATTATGGCCCAAACCATTTTGACATAAAGCTATCTTTAGTGTTGGAAATGTACAACCGGTCTTTCCAAAAACCCAAAATTAAACCAGTTCTTCTTCGCACCGAAGTTTATGAGGTATAAAATTGGAAAATTTTCCTTGAGATGGATTTTGAGTTATCGTGCTAATACAAAAGATCTGCAGCAGATGCGTTAGTGTCCATGACAATTCCCAAACTCAATTTTACGGATATAATTATGAAGAACACTGTTCTGTTAATGCAGGGTCAAAACTGATCCACTGCTGTTGTCTAAACTCTCTTGAGTGTTTTAAATATGCCCAACAGCTTCTTTCGATGCATACTGGACATGTGATGGACAGAGTTTTAAGTATGCAGACACCTGACTGGTGTGGGACCCAGTCCAACCCACAAACCCAGTCGAGGCAGCTCCAGGGCAAGAAGACAAGCGCAATGTCCGTCAGATGTCCACTGCGACTGGTGTTGGTTGTAGCTTGCCTCGTTAGTAGAAACGCTTAGCTTTGTTAAAACTTACTACATGCACATAGATTTAAATTTGTATAGTTTCACTAGTAACAGGAGCGCTGTTATATATTTTTGGATATCTCATAAATCACGGTTTAGTGATTTCTAGGATTTGATTTCACGGTCTTTTGGTCTCTAGTCGGCACTAGACGATTTCTCTTTTGGTTTTGTTATTTTCTTTAAACAGCAATCATTTGGCCTCCCCTCCACATTTGTTAATTTGTGTCCTATACCTACTATTCTGATTCTGATTAAATAGCTTTAATTTAACCAATAACAACCAATTTGTGTTTTTTCCTTACCCCAAAACGAGCTGGGCAGTAAAACATTGCCAAATAGATTTTTTGAATATCTTTTTCTCGTCTCCAGACTTTATCTGCGGTGCTCTTCGAGTCTTCGGAAGGCTTGTTGATTATCTGTTACATTTTGTGTTTTTGCCCCTAAGAAGTCAGACACAGAAAAGGAGCGGGAGTGTAAAAGTATGAAGTATGTAATAAAACTGAAAAAGCTTCAGTAAGGAGGATCTTTAGACACTTAGGGCAAACTTATCTCTCATAGCACTCATTCATACCTTTCACGCATCTTTTCCGCTTCACATGTTCAGCCAACCACATCTATCCAATATCACAGTGACTCACATTCACCAGTAGTCTATCGTCTTGCTGTTACCCTCCACTTCGCCATTTCCCCCCAGTCGGCACCGATTCAACAACCTCAGCATTGATCAGTCTAAGCAGAGTAATCAGCCACCACAAGCCGCATACAGATTGCAAAGGGGGATATATTGATGCTCCTCAAGGTAGATATCCTTATATTACAATTTCCCCCAAAGAGTCTGAGGATGGAGGCGCTGTGGAGTATGTATAGTGAGTAGACGCGTCTTGACCACTCTTTGCATGTTTAATTGAAAATAGTAAAAATAGGCAATAGGCAAGCTATTTTACTAGCAAGTACTTGCAAGTTACTAGCAATAGGTAAGCTAGTTTACTTTAAATCTTTGTACACTAAAGTTTTACTTAAGAAGCTAAAAATGGCAGGGAAGAGTTGATTACATCAGGAACAAGCCGTAAAAAACTGTACAACGCAACTCACGGACAGGGATAATGCTAACCTGCAGCTCCAAAGTGGTGACGCAGCTAATGAATACGGCGAACCCTCCCTGTCTTCCGTGCTCAAACTTATCGAATCCTTTCAAAATGAGACCCGCTCTTCCATGGGCACTCTTCAGTCGACCATCTTCTCATTTGCCTCTCGTCTCTCAGATGTCAAAAGTTCTTTTCAAGACTTTGCGTCATCGCGCTAGAAGCTAAATGGAAGATACTGAGTAAAAACAACGCAACGCTCATGGCTAGAACTGAGGATCTTGAGTCAAGGAGCAGACGCCAAAACCTCAGAGTTTTGGGAATTATGGAAAACACAGAGGGGCCACAGGTTACCTCATAGGTATGGTCTGTGGTCATCTATCCCGGACTATGGCTGGTTCACCAAATTAAAGTGTTCACTAAACTGTCTTAACAAATTGCTTGCTTTCTCCTTCAGGCATAATATGATTACTGTCATAAGTATTATTATTGTTTCTTCCTCTTCATATACAATTATTATTATCTTATTTATTTATTTTCTATTACCCTTATTTCGGGTTATTGTTTCCGGTTTTCTTTATATTCCCTTTTTGAGTGTTTCTGACTTTGAAGCTCTGCTAATGTTAATATAATTACAATTGGAGCACTGGTCTGGTGCACAGTTAAGACAAACAGTTGTAGTCTGTAGGGTTTAGTTGCTTCGTTTGTGAAGTATCTGGGGCTGGGCTGGGTCCTGTTCGTAGATTTCTATCTCCCACGCTTGTGATTTTTTACTTTTATTTTTAAAACACTGTCATGATACGTTATGATCACAGGGACACTATATGGCGAAACTGTGTCTTACCTGAATGTGTATGCCCCACCAATCTGTCACCTTGATTTCTTTACAAAAGTGTTCTCCTTTTTTTCAGACAGGATTGTGGAATCTTCAGTTGTCTTGGGTGACTTTAACTGCTGTTCTAATAACTGTTTAGACCGATCGCATAGGTCTTGACATACGGGGGGACACTGTCATTCCCTACTGGGCTGCCGCAGAGATTTAGATCTTATTGATACTTGGAGGACCCTCCACCCTAGAGAAAGACAATATACTTTATTCTAAGGTCCACAAATCCTCCTCAAGGATTGATTACTTAATTACACCTAAGCGTGCTCTCCGAAACGGGATTTCTTTTTCAATAGGTAATATTGTTATTTCTGACCACTCTTTTTGGTATTTTCCTGCAAGGAACAACGTTCTCCAATACAGTGGCGTTTTAAAAACTCTCTTCTTAAAAATCCAGATTTTATTCACTATTTCACGGAACAGTTCAAGTTCTTTTTGGCAGAGAATGATACTCCACATATATCTCCTAATGTGCTGTGGGAGACGGCCAAAGTGGTATCACGTTGGATTATAATATCTTTTTCTGCTCATCTTAAGCGAAGGAGGGTGGCAGAACATCGGGACTTGGAACAAAAATTACACAAGTTACAGAGAAAATTTGATATTAAACCTTCAAATGACTTAAGAGATCAAATTGACACCACTTGCTAATTTGGTCATGGAAAAGGCAGACTCTCAAGCTATTCCAGTGGTAAAAGATGAGTCGGGCGAAAGAGTACATTTTAGCAGCGACATCAATAGGTGTTTCTAGGCTTTTTATGAATCCTTATATAAGTATGAGTTTATGTCCACTGTGAACTTACCTCAAACTTCTCAAGCTCAAAAAGATATTTTAAACAAGCCATTTTCACAACAGGAAATTTTCATAGCTCTCAACAACCTCCAGAACAACAAGGCCCCCGGGCCCGGTGGTCAAAAATAAAAGTTTTTTAAATACGTTCAGAATTTGATTGTTGACCCTCTATTTAAAATGCTGGCCCACTCGTTTGATTACGGTTTCCTACCAGGTACCATGATGAACACTAACATTACATGGATCTTGAAAAAGGGCCGGCCACCAGAGAATTGTTCTTCATATAGGCCTATTGCATTATTTGATGTGAACAGAAAACTCTTCTGGCTAACTCTGGCTAAAAGATTAGAGCATATTCTACCGGACCTAATATCAATGGACCAGACTGGATTTATTTTGGGTCCTAACTCTTGTAACAATATCATGAGGCTGCTGAACCTCATTAACCATGGCACAAATTTGAAATCCCAGGCTGTGGTTGTCTTTCTCGTAGTCGAGAAGGCCTTCGACAGAGTTCAGTGGCCTTATATACTGAAGGTTCTTTCTAAATTTGATTTTGGCGTTGATATTATTAAATTGGTCTCTCTCTTATATGATTCCCCATGTGCCGTTTGTTCTTACTAATGGGTGGAGGTCCGCTACGTTTCCAATTGGGTTTGGTACTCGTCAGCGGTGTCCATTGTCTCCTCTTCTGTTTACGCTCGTCACGGCGCCCTTGGCAGAGGATATAAGGATCAACAATTTGGTTTCAGGTATCAAAGCTGGTCCCCAAAAGCATACAAGTTCCCTTTATGCCGACGTTGTTTTGTTATTTTTGAGCAAACCTGAGATTTCTATTGTCAGAGTCATTGAGATCATTAAGACCTTTGGGCGGTTCTCTGGCTATAAGATCAATTATTCTAAATCGGAAGCCATACCTTTAACACCTAAAACCTCCTGGTCCACATTCAGCCCTGCCACCTTTCCGATGGTCTCCATCAGGGTTTCAACACCTCGGCATATTCATCACTCTATCTCTGACTGGTCTGTACAAAACTGTGACAAAGTGGGTGAGCCCTCCTTGTTACTCACCACTTGTCCCTTTCCCTTAATCCATCACATTACACCATATTAATTTACTTCTGTTCATTTAGCAATTGTATTAATTTACAATTTTCAAAGTAACACTGCTTCACCTATTATCCTGGTTTTATTTGTGTTTGAAATTAGTTACAATTCACATCATAAGTTGTAACTAATTTAAAAGTAAGTTAAAGTAAAACACATTCAAATTATTTTCAATAATTTTTATTGTGATGCAGTTATGATTATGGAACAACTGTTTATTTGTTTTGCCAAATATTCACGTTTATTTGTCCATTTGTTCATACCAGGAAGAAAATTTGTTTGAGAGGGAACCGCCCACAATTTCCTGCCAATTATGGGTTTTGTTGATTTCACCCATGACATCACTGGTTACATTCAAGTGGAGGGGTTTTCTTTATATTGTATATTAGGTTGGGATTGTATAATTGTGGTAGAAAAATTCATGATAATTAATTTTCCTCTGTTAAAGCAATACAAATATCTTAAAGTCATATGTGGGAATGTTTATCCTTTAACTGCTAGTATTGAGTATAATAGGGAGGGATCTTACCAACCCATTTTGATTTTGGTATTGTCTAATTATTCACAGGTGTGAAATTGATCATGCTATATAAGCAGTTGAAAATTGGCCTCTCGGGAGAGAGGAGGGAATAGTAGCGAAGGCTCTGAACACGTGCCTTAGTCCAAAAGTTTTTTTCAAATTAAATTATAGAATTCTTCATTTTGGCCTTTTGTTTTTGTCTGGGTTGATGGCACGCTGTAAATAAAGAAATCGCCTTTGGAATCTGTCTTCCTATCACCCTCCTTGACACTTGAGTGAAACTATTCTACAAAAGCTAATTTTATTTCTTTAATTTACAAAATTAAAGTTGATATGGCACGTTGGACTAATCTCCCATTATCTCTTATTGGTAAGGTAAATATTTTTAAGATGAATATACTTCCTCGATTGCTTATAAAATTATTAAATAAATGGGCCAGACTGAAATTACAAAAGTTGCAACTTCAACCCGGGGGGATGGGATGGCGCTGCCGAATATTAAATAATAATAATAATAATACATTTAATTTATAATGCACTTTACATTTGGATCAAATCTCAAAGGGCTACAAAGCAAAAGCAGATAAAAGCATCAATAAAAAATAAAATAATAACTATATAAAA
>VRLP01007721.1:0-20262 GCA_009660295.1 Lophius piscatorius | reverse complement strand
TTAATTAACATTGTTGGTTTTTGGTCAGGCTTTTATATAGTTATTATTTTATTTTTTATTGATGCTTTTATCTGCTTTTGCTTTGTAGCACTTTGAGATTTGATCCAAATGTATTATTATTATTATATATGTCCTTCAGATGTTCTCCTGTGTCTGGACCATAGATGTTCTTTAGAACTCCTCCTGTGTCTGGACCATAGATGTTCTTTAGATCTTCTCCTGTGTCTGGACCATAGATGTTCCTTAGAACTTCTCCTGTGTCTGGACCATAGATGTTCTTTAGATCTTCTCCTGTGTCTGGACCATAGATGTTCTTTAGATCTTCTCCTGTGTCTGGACCATAGATGTTCTTTAGATCGTCTCCTGTGTCTGGACTATAGGTGTTCTCTAGATGTTCTACTCTGTCTGGACCATAGGTGTTCTCGAGATGTTCTCCTGTGTTGGAGTAGGCCGTCCACCCTGAGTCTTGGATCTGCTCGAGGTTTCTGCCCGTTAAAGGGCAGTTTTTTCTCGCCATTGTCGCCAAGTGCTGCTCAAGGAGGAATTTGTTGGGTCTGTAGATAATTATATAAAGAGTTTGTTCTAGGCCTGCTCTTTCTGGAAAGCACCTTCAGACAACTGCTGTTGTGAATTGGCGCTGTATAAATAAAGGTTGATTGATTGATGTTCTCCTGTGTCTGGACCATAGACGTTCTCTATATGTTCTCCTGTGTCTGGATCATTCTCCTAATGTTCTCCTGAAGTTCTCCCGTTTCCTTCCTGCAGGACGGTCAGTTTTCGCAGCAGGATTCTTCCTCCCAAGTCGGTATGGATGGAAGATGCAAAACTGAAAGGACTTGAGATCTGCCACCCTCAGGTGAGCCCAACTCCACATCAGTGTCTTCATGCACTTATTGTGATGGTCACTTCCTGTCCTGGATCTTTGAAGGTTTTGGTCACTGATGCAGTTGAACCTGGTTTTGGGTTATGTGTGTTGAACAGGAGAGAAACATCTTCAACAGGATCTTCGGAGGGTTCCTTATGAGGAAGGCCTACGAGTTAGGCTGGGCCAATGCCTGCTCCTACGGGTGAGCGCCGCCAGCGCAGCGTCACAACACCACCTTGTGACCTTGTGACCTTCTGACTGACTGCTGTCTCTGGTCCTCCTCAGAGGCTGTCGGCCCAGCTTGGTGGCAGTCGATGACATCCTATTCCAGAAACCGGTGGAGATCGGCTCCCTGCTGCTGCTGTCGTCACAGGTCAGAGGTCAGAGGTCATTAGGTCTCTGACCTGAACCCCTAGTAACAGACGTGTGTGCGTTTCAGGTGTGCTACACTCAAGGGAATCACATCCAGGTCAGAGTTCACAGCGAGGTGTTTGACCCCCTGACCCGCCAACACAACACTACCAACGTCTTCCACTTCACCTTTGCCTCTGACCGCGACGTCCCCAACGTCACGCCACAGACCTACGGAGGTGAGTTTACTCGATCTCAGATTAGGTGGTGAGTTTACTCAAACTCAGATTAGGTGGTAGGTTTACTCGATCTCAGATTAAGAGGTGAGTGAACCTCCTCCTACCTCCTCCCAGCGACCCACCGCTGAGAAGATCCAGTATCTCAGGACTGCCGCACCTGATTCAACTGTTTGTTCGTCTCACAGAATCCATGTTGTACCTGGATGGAAAGAGACACTTCAATCAGACTGTGGGACCCTGAAAACACCACCACCCGTCGACGCCTGTCAATATCAGATCAATAACCTGTGTGTGTGTGCGCGCGTGTGTGTAGGTACGTTTGTGTGTGTACGTGTGTGTGACTGTTTGTGTGTATGTGGGTTCTCTTCATGTTGACCTGAATCTTGTCACTGTTGTTTTTTTTGACTTGTCAGTGTTTACAGCTTCACCTCCACCTGATGGGTGGACTTAATGTGTCTCTGACCTAAGAGGGGCCTGTGACACATGACCACATGTTTCTGATCATCACACGCCATCATGAATGTGTCACATGACATCAGGGCCGAGTCACTTCCTGCCTTTATTTACTCCAAACAATAAAATCTCTTTTATTTTGACTTTAACTTTGTCGTCTTTGATCTTTGATAGTAAACCTGTTTGGAGTGAATCCAAACAGACTATTATTTTATTTATTTTTTACGGATAAAGAAAATTTCTGTCTGTATTCTCTGTTTGCAGAAACCCACTTCTGGGAAAAGTTTCCCTGCAAATCCTTCCGCTAGTTTATTTTTTTCCCAATTGGGCTCACAAACAAACAAACAAACAAACAAACACACAAACCTTACTTCCTATGCGGACACCAACAGACACTCCCGGTAACACAGGAAAAAAACAGGAAAATCTTAAACGGGAAAAATGTGAAAAACAGGAACTCTCAGAACCAGAACCTCACAGGAAGCAGCTGCAATGTTCAAGCCATCGAAAAGCCGACCTCAGAAACGGAGAACCCCGGTGAGCAGCGGAGAGGAATCTGATGGTGGAGACGAGCGGCGCCGATATTAACGATTGCAAAGTCAAGTTTGAAAGAATGGAAGAAGAATTCCCAGAAAAAGTAACAGAGTCGGAGAGGAAAAGGCGCCGGATCCTACAAACACACGGTCTGAAAGAAAGATCACCAGAAAAATTAGACTCCGTTACAAACATCCTGTCCAAGATGGCGCCACAGTGGGACGCACCAGAGGGAACAGTGGCTGATACGGATCGGCACCTCGGCAGCAGAAGCGGCCTTCCTGCAGTTCAGCACCAAAAACCATCCAGGTGCCTCTTGGACGCTATCAAGAAATGCTGAGACCTGGTTCACATCAAGCAAGTCTCCTGTGCAGCCGACAACCAGACGGAGCGGGCCGGGGCGGCGGGGAAGAAGTTGTCGGCCCACTGCAAAGGATATGTTGGAGACCGCCACGGGGTCGGAGTTGAACCGGACCAGCAGGACCCTGAAGGTAACGGCGTGACATTTATCCCTGCTTCTTCACGTTCTGGATAGAGAACATTAGTCTTTGACCCGAACCCTTAGAAGAACCATCAACTCCAAACTATCGAGTTCAGAATTGGACTGAACTTTATTTATTTCTTTGAATATGTGTTCATTATCTGCCCTTTGTAAATAAATGTTGACTCCGCCTTTCCCTGGATCTATTCACATTCGATGGATGACGGATGGATGGATGATAGATGGATGATGGATAATAGATGGATGGATGGATAATAGATAGATGGATGGATGACAGATGGATGGATAATAGATGGATGGATGGATGACAGATGGATGGATAATAGATGGATGGATGATGGATGGATAATAGATGGATGATAGATGGATGGATGACGGGTGGATGGATGATAGATGGATGGATGATGGATGGATAATAGATGGATGATAGATGGATGGATGATAGATAATAGAGGGATGGATGGATGATAGATGGATAATAGAGGGATGGATGGATGATAGATGAATGACAGATGGATGGATGATAGATGGATGATGGATAATAGATGGATGGATGGATAATAGATAGATGATGGATGACAGATGGATGGATAATAGATGGATGGATGATGGATGGATAATAGATGGATGACAGATGGATGGATAATAGATGGATGGATGATGGATAGATGGATGGATGATGGATGGATTATAGATGGATGGATGATAGATAATAGAGGGATGGATGATAGATGGATAATAGAGGGATGGATGGATGATAGATGAATGACAGATGGATGGATGATAGATGGATGATAGATGGATGGATAGAGATGGCTGGATGATAGATGGATGGATGGATGATAGATGGATGGATGATGGATGGAGATGGATGAATAATAGATGGATGGATAGAGATGGCTGGATGACCGATGGATGATGGATAATAGATGGATGGATGATAGATGGATGGATAATAGAGGGATGGATGGATGATAGAGGAACGGATGGATGATAGATGGATGAATGACAGATGGATGGATAATAGATGGATGATAGATAGATGATAGATGGATGGATAATAGATGGATGGATGGATAGAGATGGCTGGATGATAGATGGATGGATGGATGATAGATGGATGGATGATGGAAACGGATGATCCGCTGTGGCGACCCCGAAAGAGACCAGCCGAAAAAAGAAAAAGCTTTAACAATAGTTTAAGTATTTCAGCTCCGTTATTCATCCATGATCTGTAAAATGAATGATAAATCTACTTCATGATTTGAACCTAACTTCTATGGAGCCCCGGAAGTCCCGTAAGAATGTTTTGATCTTTCGTTCAGCGCAGTGGAGGAGACCTCTAGTGGACCCTGCCTGTTGTCCTTCAGTCCGTGCAGCAGATGGTTCCTGCCGATGAAGGTCGCACGTCTGCTGTGCTGAGGTCTCATTGTGTTTCCTATTTTTACATTTATGGTCCAAGTACATCCTTATCTTTCCTGTTAGTGAGCAGTGTATTTGAAGTGCTCTTATTATGAAAGACTTGAGCGGAAGTGAGGTTGGACAGCGATCAGTGATCTGACTTGATGAATTTAACGTAATGATCGGTCCGCCCGTGTGTTCTCACAAAATCTAAAGTCACTTCAGGGGTTCTATTAAATTCTTTAAAGTTTATTTTTCTTGTCTTTGCCTGTTTGAATTATTTTCATGTTTTTTTTAAAGTTATTGTTTGTATGGTGTTTTCTTTTTTTGGAGGAAATAAAAACATGTGGAACTATTGTTTGTGTGGTCAGTCTTCAGCGGAAATGTTTAAAAGACGGACAGTAACCAGAAACGATCTCCCTGACCGACCAACCTCCGTCGGTCAGACCCGTCAAGAGCCGCTCACCGTTCGCCGTTATCCGTTATCCACTCGGTACCATGAAGACCTTGTTAACTATCGTCTGTAATGCGGTGAACCGGATGTTGGGCCGGGAAGTGGTAAGTGTTTCTGCTGGACCGAAGCTCTTCAACGAAACTCTATTTATGAGCACATGTCAAAACACCAAAGCGCCGTTCAGTAAATAAATAGTACAGCCAAAAATTAAAGGACAAAGTTTAGCTCAAACGTACATTAAATCATGGCTCAAAGGTGAAGGAACAACGTGGAGTTTAAAGTGTGATCTAAAAACAAAGCAGTCTGGGGGACTGGTTAAAACCTGGGTTCAACCAAAGACTTTCTATATTTATATAGAGTTTGTCCTTTTTGATGCCGAGGTTTGAAACCGGGAGGAGTCCAGGTCCATAAAGAGGTGTGGCCGGAACCACTGTGTCCAAACACCAGGACCCTGGTTTTACTTTAATTAAAATGTGTACATTTTAAGTACATCCAGGCTTTGATGTCCTTGAGACACTCCAGTAAGGGTTTCAAGGAGCTGGCATTGGACGTGTAGTCGTCTGAGATGTTTCCTCAAAATCAGCCCCAAGACCGGGAGAAGATAGAGAAAAAGGATAGACCCAAGAATAGAACATTGGGGCACACCACATGGGAGCGGAGCAATGGTCACCGTCGCCAAGGATAACTGACTGGTAAGGCTTGGACCTCTGTAGGCTGAGCCTCTAATACCCACAATGCCGTGGTGCACTGTGTCAAAGCAAGGCAGCTGTCGGATCTGAATGATAAAATAGCACAGGTCAGGTTTTTGACGATTACTACAAATAATATCAGACAATTGTTTGGTCTTCAGATCTTCCCCAGTCTTCTTTTAGAACATCAGCGGACGCCTGCAGCTCCTTCTTCTGGGGCTCAGTTCTCCTCTTCCAGAACCGGTCCTGTCTTTTAGCCAGGGCTTAGGTTCTGGTTTGGGAATGCTTTGTGTGTGTGTGTGTGTGTGTGTGTGTGTGTGTGTGTGTGTGTGTGTGTGTGTGTGTGTGTGTGTGTGTGTGTGTGTGTGTGTGTGTGTGTGTGTGTGTGTGTGAGAGAGATATCTGGTTTCAAACCGTTTTTTTTACCTCAGACTGTGAAAAAACCCCTCACCCTCTGAAACCACTTTTAACTGCTTACAGTTATGTCACCAGCTTTTGTGAATTTGTTTACGTTGAATGTTCGCAAAATAAAGCTCTGTTAAAAGTCTCTTTCTCTCTGCCCCTCCACCCTAACCCCACCCACAGGGAGTCCAGACTCTGTCAGAGGTAAGACTCTCCGATGCCTGCTTTATTACGTCTTTTATTATTGTTTCCTCAGTGATGTCATTGTTGATGATGACTACATGCGACGGTCAGCAGATGTCTGGTCATGTGATTATTGGCACCATGTGACCGTTACTGACGGAAGGGGAATTCTTCCATAAAGGTTTTAGCCAACGCGGTTCAGACACAACTACACCGACGCTGTTCGTGGACATCAGCTCCATGTTTTCACCTGCCTCCGCCTCCTCTCTTACCTCCACCTCTCTGTCCCAACCTCCTTTCTTGTCTCCGCCTCCCCTTTTGTGTTCCTTAGTTGCTGATTGACTTATCGGACTACGTCAGGCTAACGTCACCGGCGTCGCTCAGCTCGACAACAGCTCAGCGACAACCGCCGAAACCGCCTCCATTCAGTAATTGTTCTGAATTAGATACTGATCCGTCTCACCCGCAACAAAAACTCGTAAGAACCTGAACCATGTCCATTAGCCTTTCGGCTAACCCGTAGACTAACATGGCTGTAGGCCAACCTGTAGGCCAATGCGGATGTGGGCCAACCCACATGCTAATGCAGCTATGCTAACCTGTATGACGTCATTTTTTTGTGTCAATGTGCCATTTGTTGATTGAACTGAAGGTCATCCTGACCCCTGATCTGCTCTTGCTTCCTGTCAGGTTGCCAGAGTGGCAGCATCCCACTCCGTTGTTGACTTCACGCCAAGGGTGAACTTTGACATTAAGGTTGGTTTAAACGTGAACCACAGAAGAACAACCCGGTCTTTGTGATCTGCCCACCTCATGCTGTTTCCTCCAATAGAAATGTGAGCTTCACGGTCTGGAGGCTGGTCCTCCTGAGAGAGTGGAGTTAACACGGGATCAGGGTCTGGGATTCTACCGGGTGATGCAGACGGTGCGACGGACAGAGCTTAAGGCAGATCAGCTCTACAAGCAGAAGATCATCAGGGGCTTCTGCCACCTGTATGATGGACAGGTGAGTCACGGGACTCCGCCGACCACTGGGTCACTGGGCCACCGACAGGTGGGTTGCATGATAATGCCACCACATCCTGGGGGCGGGGCTCTGAAGAAGTTGACCACGGGTGCAGCAGCATTGGTCGCCAAATTCAGAACGCCAGACTCCTCCTTCGGTGTAACGGACTGGTGGGGTGTCAGACGTTACACCTGCTCGGAGTTTGTTACATCCGAGCAGGATAGTCGAGCCAAGCTTAGACCAAAACCCTACGCCACAGGACCCTTAAAACCTCCGCTGACCCCAACTGGGGTATTCATGAATTTGTGGATAAACCTCAGAGCAAAATCTCCATCTACCACAGAGAAAACCGGGACCATCATCATCATCATCATCATCATCATCATCCAGTCTGGAGAATCAAGTATCTTCCCCAAACACAACAACACTTTTGACTCCAAACCCAGATCACCTTCAGACTAAAACCGGTTAGTGAGCGTAGTCATGTATAAAACCTGTGACCTTAACAACCTCACATTAGGTCTAACCTCTGACCCCCCAAGTCTGTTTGATCTGAGCACTTTTCCTACATGAATCAATATGATCCTCCTTCTGCTGTGTATCTGACAGGAAGCTTGTGCTGCCGGCATCGAGGCTGCCATCAATCCATCTGATCACCTGATCACCGCCTACCGCGCTCACGGCTTCACCTTCACCCGCGGCATCTCTGTCAGGAAAATCCTTGCTGAGCTCACAGGTCAGAAGTCTTTAGTCATCCCTCATCTCCCGGTAAAGGTCCTGTCACTCTAACCCTTTAGTCTTTAGTCCAGGATCTAGGATCTAGGACCTCCGCTGACCTCATTAGTCCTCGTCCTTCCTCTCATCTCCATCAGGGCGTAGAGGAGGTGTGGCTAAAGGCAGGGGAGGTTCAATGCACATGTACGGCCCACATTTCTACGGAGGGAACGGTATCGTGGGGGCTCAGGTGTGTAGACTGAACCTGTTCCCTGGTCGTTGTGACCGAGCTGTGGTTGGTGGTCGTAACTGTTACTGTGTTATTGTCCTCCAGGTTCCTCTTGGCACAGGTATCGCTCTGGCCTGCCAGTACCAAGGCAACAACCAGGTGTGTGTGACCCTCTATGGTGATGGTGCAGCTAATCAGGTAACTATCCTGCCTGGTTCTTAAACCTGTTAACATCCAATCACTGCCTCTCCTTAACCAACTCCTGTCCTCTTATCCAATCAGGGACAGCTGTTTGAGGCGTTCAACATGGCTGCCCTGTGGAAATTGCCATGCATCTTCGTCTGCGAGAACAACAAGTACGGGATGGGAACCGCGGTGGAGCGGGCGGCGGCCAGCACCGACTACTTCAAGAGAGGAGATTTCATCCCAGGGATCAGAGTGAGACCCTAAACCTAACGGTTTCCTTCGAGTAGCCGTGTTGCCCCATAGCCTTGTTGTGTTGCGGTCCGGGCTGGTGCTATGGCGTGTGCCCGTCGCCATAGTGAAGCCGTTTGGACCAATATAAGAGCGGGACTAGGCTCATGCCCGTCCCAGCAGCTGCAGGTGTGAGCATTCATCCAGTGCCTGATGCTCATGTATGATGCTGCACACAAACATGATACTGGTCATGTGACTCCGGTCATGCTAGGTGTTGATTGGTAATGTGACGTGTGTGTGGTCTCTCCTAGGTGGATGGGATGGATGTTCTCTGTGTCCGAGAGGCCGTTAAGTTTGCTGCTGACCACTGCAGGTCTGGGAAGGTGAGCTCTGATCGTTGACCTATGACTGCTACTAGCTGCTGACTGCTACTAGCTGCTGACTGCTACTAGCTGCTGACTGCTACTAGCTGCTGACTGCTACTAGCTGTCCATCTGTTTCAGGGTCCCATAGTGATGGAGCTCTTGACATACCGTTTCCATGGACACCGCATGAGTGACCCTGGCATCAGGTGACACTTAATTTCTCCATTTAAAAAAAAAAAACGCTCACTTCCTGTTTTAGTAATTCCTTCATGTAGAATAATTATTTTTATTTTATTTTTTAATGTACTGACTTTGTCACTTCCTTTAGCTACCGTACACGCGAGGAGATCCATGAACTGCGCACTAAGATCGACCCAATCGCGCTGCTGAAGGACCGGATGCTCAGAACCAACATGGCGTCAGCGGAGGAGTTCAAGGTTAGACATTCCAACAGGTTCTGATGTAGAGGGACGACCCAATCATAGAGACAAAGTAGCCTGGACAGACCTCAATGTCTTCACAGGGTAAACGACCCGCCGCCATATTTGCAGTTCAGTTAGTCGACGTCCATGTTTTTAGTTTATTTGTTCATTTGTCAGGATCCCCATTAGTTTTTCCCTAGGGAGTGATGAAGGGGGGGTGGAGGCGGTGATAACATGGAGTGGTGGAGGGAGAGATGCCGTGGAGGGGGTGATGAAGTGGAGGTGTTGAAACGTGGAGAGGTGGAGGGGGATTATAACATCGAGAGGTGGAGGGGTTGATGATAACGTGGAGGGGATGATGATAACATGGTGGGGTGGGGGGGTGGGGGGAGGTCTTAGTGACCAAAGAGGTTTTGTGTCGGCAGTTTCTTCAGCTCCACCCACAGCAGTCATCGTAATTAGAGATGAAGTCCAGTCAGTGGACGTCCACCATGTTTGTAGTTTAGGGGTGGTGGTGCTGATTTGTCTCTGCCTGTTAGGTGATGGATGCAGAGATCCGTCAGGAGGTGGAGGAAGCCGCACGGTTTGCCACGTCGGACCCTGAGCCGCCGCTGGAGGAGCTCTGTAACCACATCTTCCACAACGAGCCGCCTTTGGAGGTTCGCGGGACGAACCCGTGGTCCAAACTCTCCTCAGTCAGCTAGAACCCTCATCAGACAGGTCATTTGACCTCGCCCCCTTCACCCACAGTTAAAACACATAAGGATTCTGCACCTTTCTAGGACCTTCACACTCCTGAACCGGACCAGGTTCTGGATGGTTGGAGGGAGAATCATGGAAGATTGAACTTTTTCATGTCTTTTATTGTTTACCATGTTTACCATGACAGCTTTTCCTTTGCTGAAGCAGCGAGCGGCAAAATGTAACTTATTATATTTACTCAGTTACCTTCATACTTTATACTTCAGAGGGAATTTAAATTCTTTAATGTTACCCCTTTAATTTCTCTTTAGTCCCTTCTGACATCATCAGACCACCAGCTCCTATATCGCCATGGTCACCTCCTGATCTGTGACATCGGCAGCTTTGGTGAATGCTGACCAAGACCACGCCCCTCATAGGCTCCACCCATTTGGTCCTCTCGGAGGGATCAGATCCAGAGAACTAGTTCCAGGATGACCCGGAAGAGTGAATGTTATGCTTCAACCAGAATCTCTCAGGATCCGTTTCTCCATCCCGTTCCGCCTCAGCCCACATTCGAACTTCATCCCTGGGCTTTGAGTCAGGAACGAGTCCATGGAGTTTATGTGCACTTTGAGATTTGATCCAAATGTAAAGTGCATTATAAATTAAATGTAGTATTATTATTATTATTATTATTATGTGGGGCCGATCTGTTTCCAAGACTCTCGCTGGTTCCTCCCACGGGACAGGTTCTGTCAGGAACCAGATTTTATCTGCTGATGTGGAGGGGCGTGTCCTGATGCTACCAAACAGGATCGTCCTCCATATCCAGTCAGACTCTAAATCATTTTAGCTGGTTCTGGTCAGGGTTCTGGTGTCTCCATGAAGAATCAGTCACTTATTATGGACTACTTGACAATGACATGATTTTAATTATGTTTGGGGTTCTGAGTTTAATAATACTACTCTGATCTGCTGTAGAGATTATTTATTTATATCTTGTGTGTATTTTACTTTGTGAACAATTTTTTCATCTGTCTAGTAAAGTCAAACTAAACAATAATACCCTAGGATTTCAATTAATCCTGTTTCTGTTTTACGACACATGTGCAATTATACTATTGTATTTATTTTATTTTGTATAGCTTTTTAAAAAAAATATTTATTGCACGGAGTATACTTTAGGTACTTTTAACGTGTTTTCGGAGACAATGCTACGTAATTTCGTGCTGCTGAGCACTAAGTTTAAAGTTTTAATTAAATGTCTTTTTTTGTGTTTATAGTGAATGTGTTTTTTTTACAAACATGTTATATCGTTCTATTAACAACTTGTATTCACAGAAATAAAGGGAAATACATAAATGAAAGTTACTTTCGTATTAGCCGTGAATATAAAGGTTCCCGCCCTCTGGTTTTACGTGGTAGTGACGTCAGCCTCTGACGGAAAGGTAACATGACACCGTCATCCACATCAGGAAACTGCGGAAGTGAGAAGGGGGGAGGGGCTTAGGGTCGGTGGAAGGGCGGGCGCGGCGCCACAGAAGATCCGGAATCAGAGACTGTTTCTCGGCTCGGAGGGACCGCGCGGTTGAGCTCTGCAGACGTTTGGTTTCTAACGACACCAAGAACGAAAGGAACCGGACGTGGATCCAATTGTTTTAGGGAGAAGAATAAAGAAAAGAGGAAGAGAAGGAGCCGTTGGAGGGAAATTGATCAACGGACTAGAGGAGAAGGCGGAAGAGGGCAATAAAAGGAAAATACACAAAACCGGAAGTTGCAAAAAAAGAAAACACTTTCAAAGAGAAGAAGATGCCACTGGCTCAGCTGGCTGATCCCTGGCAGAAGGTGCAGACTGGACAGGTGAGTCCTTTCACACCTGAGCTAACTTCCAGTCACACCTGGGCTAACGTCCGGTCACACCTGCGCTAACGTCCGACCACACCTATGCTAACGTCCGACCACACCTATGCTAACGTCAGACCACACCTATGCGAACATCAGGTCACACATGGATTAAGAACAGACCACACCTGTTCTAAGATCAAGTGTGCCTGGATCTTGGGACGAAGGTGGTTCAGGAGCCTGAGCAGTCATTCTCTTCTCCGTCAGTGGGTCTTTCCCCGAACCCTGTATTCCACATGTCCATTAATCCTTGTCCACTGGCGTGTGATTGATGGCTTGAAGGATTACCGCGCCTGATGAGCAGGTGGCGCCTGTCCAGCAACCTCCGTCATCTCTGTCTGAATGAACGGGTGAATGAAGGCTCAGGCCAGACAAGGACGTCCGTTTACATTAATCTTAGATACCGTTCGATCTCTATTAGGAGGTTTTAGCTCGACCTACTAGGTCACCATAAGCTTCTTACGTTTTTTGGGGGGCGGGTATGTCCACCTCCCAGGGGACAGTTGTTGACATCCTCTCATTTGATCAGGCCTCTGATTGGATGTGCGCGTGCGTCTTCCTGATAAGGATCAGGAGTATCTCACAACTTCCTGTGAGCGATTACGCAACATGGTATCATTGTCGCATCTAAACCACCGTGTGTCATAGTGGTGCGTTTGAAAGCCACTCCTACAAAGAGAGGCCGCAACATCCTAAAGGTTGCCCTGGGTCACATGACAAGGTGAGCGTTGATAAAGAGTGACTCACGCCACCACAATGATGTCATGATATTCGATGACATCACCTGTTGGCGAGGGACTGACATTTTAGCTAGCAGGTTAATGTCACCATGAGACTGAAGGCTTTCCTCGCGTCAACAACGCCGAAGACACCAAAAACGTCTGATGTCAGAGGGACGAAGGCCTGGTGAGCTTGGATCAGTCAATCAGACATCCATCAGGTGTGTGAAGTCTGTGTTTTTTTTTTTGTTCACAGGAAACTCATCACGACCCTGAGGACTTAATGGGCGATGATGATGATGCCGCGCCAGATCGCACCGTAAGTTTGACTTTGTTTGTTTTTTTAAGCTAACCTGCTGGCAGGCCGTTGTTTTTTTTTTCAGACTCCTCCCCCTTCTGAACTTGAAGCAATGATATCAGAAGTGGGCGTGGTCTTTACCCCTAGACACCTTTTTCCAAACAGTATCTGAACAACATCTCCACTGTCATCACGCTGCAGAAGTCTCAGAACAATAATAATAAACAATAAATTCTACTTTAAAAAAATAGTCACGTCAGCAGTCTGTGTCTCAGGCTAAATGATCTAAGATCCGGAGTTTCAGTCATTTCTCACCAAGAATCAATAATTATGATCATAATCAGTAAACAAAGCACCGTCAGGCTCCGCCTATTGCCACAATCCTGACACCTAACTGGTCAAGAAAAATCACTATCATCTGCCTCACCACCATCATCTACCTCCTCGCCATCATCTACCTCACCGCGATCATCTACCTCATCACCACCATCATCTACCTCCTCGCCATCATCTACCTCCTCGCCATCATCTACCTCCTCGCCACCATCATCTACCTCACCATGGTAGGAGATGACCTCTCCTGAGGTCTTCTGTCTGTGCGCGAGTGACAGGGATCAAACAAAGACTGAAGTACAGTCAGTAAATCTTGTGGTTCATGTGAGGGTCAGACAAGAAAAGGAGTTCCAGTCTCCGAGTGAACCAGGAACATTTCAACGGACTTACTCAGATGGTTGACTTCATGAACATCATTAAAACACACATTAAAAACAATAAACGCCAAACCACTCCTGCCAGTCGCTACTCGCCATGACACAAATACTGATACTGTCATCGGTATTGTTGCTCCACAAGTCATGTGATCATGATGATGTCATTACAGGAGGACGTCCACATCAAGGAGATCAACATCACTCACCACGTGAAGGAGGGGTCAGAGCGAGCCGACCCCCGGCAGTTCGAGCTTCGTAAAGTCCTGGGACAGGGTTCCTTTGGCAAGGCGAGTCTGTTGCAAATATGGCGTCCTGCGTAGGATGGGTTAGTTTTAACCTTGAAGTCAGAAACGCGTGTCATGGATTTAATGGTGTGTGTGTGTGTGTGTGTGTGAGTGCGTGTGTGTGTGTGTGAGTGCGTGTTTGTGTGTGAGTGCGTGCGTGTTTGTGTGTGAGTGCGTGTTTGTGCGTGTTTGTGTGTGAGTGCGTGTTTGTGCGTGCAGGTGTTCCTGGTCAGGAAGATGAAGGGACCTGATGCCGGTCAGCTCTATGCCATGAAGGTGCTAAAGAAGGCTACGCTAAAAGGTATGACAAGATGTTTCCTCCAACAGGAATAGGGTCGGGAGTCACGACAATACGAGGGTCAGGAGTCACGACAATACGAGGGTCAGGAGTCACGACAAGACGAGGGTCAGCAGGGGTCACGACAAGACGAGGGTCAGCAGGAGTCACGACTAGACGAGGGTCAGGAGGAGTCACCACAAAACGAGGGTCAGGAGGAGTCACGCAAGACGAGGGTCAGGAGGAGTCACGCAAGACGAGGGTCAGGAGGAGTCACGCAAGACGAGGGTCAGGAGGAGTCACCACAAGACGAGGGTCAGGAGGAGTCACGCAAGACGAGGGTCAGGAGGGGTCACGCAAGACGAGGGTCAGGAGGAGTCACGACAAGACGAGGGTCAGGAGGGGTCACGCAAGACGAGGGTCAGGAGGGGTCACCACAAAACGAGGGTCAGGAAGGAGTCACGCAAGACGAGGGTCAGGAGGGGACGTTAGAGAAATTTGCGTCTACGAAGGGGATTCACTGGTCTGCAGCATCATTCAGGTAGGCCACAGACATAGACTTGAGGAGACTGGTGGTCACAGGTGGGCGGGACTTTGGACCTTTATTCGCCTTCCTTGGGGAATATCTACCAGAATCTGCATTTGTTCTAGTGCGTGACCGAGTCAGGACTAAGATGGAGCGAGACATCCTGGTAGAGGTCAACCATCCTTTCATTGTCAGACTGCACTACGGTGAGTTGACCAATGACAGACGTCCTCAGCGAGTCTCCAGCTAATCACAGAGTGCTCAGGTATCCCGTCTAAGCAAATGTTGTCTTCCTCAGCGTTTCAGACAGAAGGGAAGCTCTACCTGATCCTGGACTTCCTCCGAGGAGGTGACCTCTTCACTCGCCTCTCTAAGGAGGTAAGGTCATGTCATCTCTCCACGAGTCTGATTAGTTGATAGGTCGCTGCTCTACTCTGATTGGTTGATGGTCACTACTGTGCTCTGATTTGTTCATAGGTCATGTTCACAGAGGAGGATGTGAAGTTCTACCTGGCTGAACTTGTTTTGGCCCTTGATCACCTTCATGGACTGGGAATCATCTACAGAGACCTGAAACCAGAGAAGTAGGAGTTACACTCACTCACTCACTCACTCACTCACTCACTCACTCACTCACTCACTCACACTCACATTTAATTGTGATTAATTTCCCTCCCTTTAACGTTCATTGTTGTTTCAGTATCCTGCTGGACGAAGATGGACACATCAAACTGACAGGTGTGTGTTATTATTGATGTTATAGTTGTGTTTATAGTTGTTGAAGTTGTTTTTATTGTTCATAGTTTTGATGTTGTGGTTGTGTTGGTTGTAATTGTTTTGGTTACTGTTGCTTTGGCTTATTTTATTGTTGTTATGTTGTGTTTGTTTTTTCTATTGTTGTGCTTTTGTCGTGACTATAGTTGTTTTAGTTGTTGTTGTGTTTATTGTAAACTGCAGATTTTGGTCTTAGTAAGGAGTCCATTGACCACCAGAACCAGAAGAAGGCTTTCTCCTTCTGTGGGACGGTGGAGTACATGGCTCCTGAAGTGGTCAACAGACGAGGCCACACCCACAGCGCCGACTGGTGGTCCTACGGCGTCCTGATGGTTAGTCCGCTGATGATTTCATAGCTCCAGTAGGGCTGATGATGTCACAGTTACAGTGGGGGTTATGATGGATGGTTACAGTGGGAGTGATGGTGTACTCATGTATCAGTAGTGCTGATGATGTCATAGTTACAGTGGGGGTGATGATGTCATGTATCAGTAGAGCTGATGATGTCATAGTTACAGTGGGGGCGATGATGTCATCATGTATCAGTAGAACTGATGATGTCATAGCTCCAGTAGAGCTGATGATGTGTCCTCTGTCTTAGTTTGAGATGCTGACTGGAACTCTACCGTTTCAAGGAAAAGACCGGAAAGAGACGATGACTATGATCCTCAAGTAAGATCCTCTTCCGGTTAGGGTTAGTCTGGTTCTCCTCTGATTCTAGTCTTGTTCTCATCCTGATACCTAACCTCCGATTGTGTCTCATATTTTCAGGGCCAAGTTGGGGATGCCTCAGTTCTTGAGTTCAGAAGCTCAGAGTCTCCTCAGGAACCTCTTCAAGCGGAACCCAGGAAACCGGCTGGGTAAGCTGACCTCAATCGTCAAAAACATTCAGTAAAAAGAAGGTAATTAATGGGTAAACCATGTGTAAACAGTTAGTTCACAGATAGTAAACAGTTAGTTCACAGATAGTTAACAGTTAGTTAACAGACTGTTAGTTAACAGTTAGTTAACAGACTAACTGTTAGTTAACACATAGTAAAGAGTTAGTTCACATATAGTATACAGTTAGTTAACACATAGTATACATACAGTAAACAGATAACATACATACAGTACTTCTGAGTAGGTTCTAGTTGTTCCTTTGGAGGTTTTGGCGTTGGTGAGGAGAGTCTGGATTACCCAAATGTAATGCTGGATGCTTCTGATTATTTTCTGGTAGTTCTAAAGAGGTTGTTGTAGTTCTGAGGAGGTTCTGATAGTTCTCTGGAGATTCTGGTTGGTTTTGAGGAGGTTCTGGATGTTTCTCTGGAGGGTATGGGTGGTTCTGAAAAAGTTCTGGTGGTCCTGAAAAGGTTGTGGTTGGTGGGTCAGTCAGTTCCAGTTGGACCAAGATGAAGGTTGTTTGACAAGTGTTTCCCTTTCTGTCGTAGGAGCTGGACCCGACGGCGTGGAGGGGATCAAGAGACACCAATTCTTCAGCACCATCGACTGGAACGTCAGTATTTGATAGCTGCTAGATATGTGTTTGATAGATGTGAGTCAGCTGTGTGATAGATGTGTGTAAGTTGTGTGATATGTGTGTGTAAGCTGTGTTTGTGATAGATTTGAGTGTTAGCTGTATGGGTGAAAGATGTGAGGGATAGCTGTGTGTGTGTTAGCTGTGATGTTGATAGATGTGAGTCATAGATGTGTTAGCTGTATGTGTAAAGATGTGAATTAGCTGTATCTGATAGATGTGTCTGCTGTGTGATCGATGTGTGTTAGCTGTGTGTGTGTGATAGATGTGTCAGTGTTAGAACATTAGTTCACAGTCAGCCCAAGGCCACTCCTTAGAAAGTCGTATCACAGTCAGTTTACAGCTGTTGTTTTGGCTACACTAGGTTAACCAGCATCACTTCCTGTTGGTCCGTCTCTCTGGCAGCGCTGGAACTCACATCATGCTTTGTGTAACTCAATCCTCTCAGCTGTTTAGGGTTGTGACATTTGATTGGCGTCTGCACCAAGGACCTTCAGCTGGTAGTTTTGGTCGGTCAGCTCACTGTTTTTAAAAATGTCCCAACAAAACTTTGAAAAGTTAGGGTAAAAACTAACTGAAGTACTTCAGCGGGTTTGTTGCAGGCAAATAATCACAATTCTGAACTTCAACTTTACACAGTGTCTGCAGAGATGACGCCTCTCACTCCTCCTGCTCCTCCTCTTCCTCCTCTTCCTTCTCCTCCTCCTCTTCCATCTCCACCTCCTCCCCATCCTGTAGAAGCTATTCCGGAGAGAGATCCTCCCTCCTTTCAAACCGGCTGCAGGACGACCTGATGACACATTTTACTTCGACCCAGAGTTTACCGCCAGAACCCCGAGAGGTACCAGAACCTCTTCATCAGTTCTCACCTTTTTCTTCTCCTCCTTACCTCCTCCTGAATACCCTCTACTGTCTCTGGTCTCCAGACTCTCCTGGCGTTCCTCCCAGCGCTAATGCCCATCAGCTCTTTAGAGGCTTCAGTTTTGTGGCCACCGCAGAAGAAGAACCTGAGCCGCATCAGAACATCATTGTTCAGGTGATCAGATGATCAGAGCCGACCAATCAGAGCAGATCCTCAGAGAGGATCAATGTGGTCCAGAACCAACCCCTATATGAGAGGGTCCAGAACTAGTTTAGATAACAGAGGATCTCTCTGGTACCGAACAAGTTCAGATAGACGGTCTGTCTGGTCAGGAAGAGTCCGTCTGAGTCTGGGGATGTCTCCGTGGCAACCTTCTGTGAAGCATCATGGCATCAGGGAGGGGCGGGGCTAACCTCTCGATTTTTGGCTGCTACTGCCATGTGGGATGATATGGATCCACTTCCTGTGTGATGCCAGTCCACTTCCTTAAATATAGTTTCTACAGACACAGAAACAGTAAATATAGTTTCTACAGACCCAAGAACGATAAATATATATTGGGGGGGTTAAAATCACAGAGTCCAGGAATCCCAGAGTCCTCCTGGTTCTGACCCAGGGAAACTGTGTAGAAGAACCAGAACTTTGTGGTATTTCTATCAGATGTGATGCAGAAGTTATCAAAGAGTTTCTGAACAAATTCACTGATTGTTTACTTTCATGTTTCTGTAATATGATGATGTCAGAGCCTTTGATCTACAAACATCAGAGGAGAGAAATATTACTCACACATAGTAACAGATTACTCACACACAGTAACAGAATACTCACACATAGTAACAGATTACTCACACACAGTAACAGATTACTCACACATAGTAACAGATTACTCACACACAGTAACAGATTACTCACACATAGTAACAGATTACTCACACACAGTAACAGAATACTCACACATAGTAACAGATTACTCACACATAGTAACAGAAAACTCACACATAGTAACAGATTACTCACACATAGTAACAGAGTACTAACACATAGTAACAGATTACTCACACATAGTAACAGAATACTAACACATAGTAACAAATTACTCACACATAGTAACAGAATACTCACACATAGTAATAGATTACTCACACATAGTAACAGAAAACTCACACATAGTAACAGATTACTCACCCATAGTAACAGAGTACTAACACATAGTAACAGATTACTCACACATAGTAACAGAATACTTACACATAGTAACAGAAAACTCACACATAGTAACAGATTACTCACACATAGTAACAGAAAACTCACACATAGTAACAGAGTACTAACACATAGTAACAGAAAACTCACACATAGTAACAGATTACTCACACACAGTAACAGAGTACTAACACATAGTAACAGATTACTCACACATAGTAACAGAATACTCACACATAGTAACAGATTACTCGCACATAGTAACAGAATACTCGCACATAGTAACAGAATACTCACTCGTAGTAACAGAATACTCACTCGTAGTAACAGAATATTCACGCGTAGTAACAGAATATTCACGCGTAGTAACAGATTACTCATGTAATTCAGGCTTAACTTAAATTAACCTATGAGATTTCAATCATTCATGTGATTCTTTTGACTCAATGTGGTGCCATGTAGCAGCTGCACCGGACCTCGACCCAGTTCTACGACACCTACGACATCAAGGAGGACATTGGCGTCGGCTCCTACTCCGTCTGCAAACGCTGCCTACACCGAGGAACTGGCATGGAGTACGCCGTCAAGGTAGAACCCGGTACCCCACACAAACCGGCACGTCTGTTCCAGAACCTAACGAGAGTCATCTGTTCTAGATCATCAACAAGACCAAGAGAGACCCCACAGAGGAGGTGGAAATCCTGCTGAGATATGGACAGCACCCTAACATCATCACGCTGAAGGACGTGAGTCTGGGTATCTGGAGGTTTCAACCAGTCAAATAGAAGACTTTGTAAGAACTTTTAGAAGAAGAAGAAGAAATCCTTCATTGATCACATACAGTCACAATTTATGACCTGCTTCATGTCAATACTGCCAAGAAAGTACCAAGAATATGAATGAAAATCAGAACCCCGGAATTATTTGGAAGGTGAATGAATTTATCCGCTGAAAATCATTCCTTCCAGTAGTTTTCAGTTTTATCATAACAAAAACCATTAATAGTTGAACTTGAACTCCAATTGAGCTTGTGTCAGTGTGTGTGTTCATGTGTGTTAGTCAGTGTGTGTGTTGGTCAGTGTGTGTGTGTTCATGTGTGTTAGTCAGTGTGTGTGTTGGTCAGTGTGTGTGTGTTCATCTGTGTTGGTCAGTGTGTGTGTGTTCATGTGTGTTGGTCAGTGTGTGTGTTCATGTGTGTTGGTCAGTGTGTGTGTTCATGTGTGTTGGTCAGTGTGTGTGTTCATGTGTGTTGGTCAGTGTGTGTGTTCATGTGTGTTGGTC
>VRLP01007720.1:0-20265 GCA_009660295.1 Lophius piscatorius | reverse complement strand
TATATATATATATATATATTTATATATATATATATATTTATATATATATATATATATATTTATATATATATATATATATCTCTATATATATATATATATATATCTCTATATATATATATATATATATATGTTTTACATTTCAAACCTTTAAAGTTCTTTATCATACGTTCAGAACATTTATTTCAAGTTTCATTTGCCAGTCTGGCCTATAAAAATAAGATCTAATAACTATGGTGTTATTTTTGTTTCTCATTTTGACCAGGCATTCTTTGCACGGACAAATATTATTTGCAAGAACATACATTTTGTTTCAAAGAAAATATTCCATAGAAAATGTGTCAACTATGTCTGTCAAGACAAGAAGTATTTTCACTTTCTCCGAATTAATTAACCCTGTTTGTTTTTGTACAAGCATGTAAGTTCAACCAAAGAGCAATAAAACAAGATAGATCTCCATCACCAAAACTTAGACTTCGACTGTTGTCGGGGCTCTTGAGCCAAATTAAATCTTGGCTTTGTTACAATAAAATGTTCTTACTCAGTACTTAGTAAAAAGGAGAGTTTTCAGTCGACTTCCTTGTCTCTATGAATAGTCTTGTGTGATAAGGAAATTAGCTTATCTCCAGCTGGAGCCCAAATCATAACAAAATGTGAACGTAAAGTAAGAGTGACATAGAACATATACAATTATAAGGGCTAAATGCAGATAAGTTTGAGATTTATATTTGTTATTGATCGCTCATGTAACTGCATTCTTTCAAACACAATGTGATGCTCTTCTGCTCCCCTTCTGCTCCTTCTGCAGATTTGTGGTGGGCTCCAACAGGGTCATCTTCATGCTGCGGGACGGCAGTATGGCCTGGGAGGTCAAAGACTTTCTCATAGCCCAGAAACGCTGTGTGGACGTCACCGTGGAGGGACAAGTGTTCCCCGGCAAGGCTGCAAAGGAGGGCGACACCAAATACAAGCAGCAGAAGGATGTCAATGCCAAGAAGAAAAGGAAGAGCGAGAGCGGGAAGCCTGACGTGAAGGGGAACAGAGCAAGCCCTTTGAAGCAGGAGCTGTGAGGGAGTAACGCTCACTTTTCTTCTGGCTTACTAGTCGGCAGCCGTTAACTGGCAAAGAGCTGTAGGACATCTTGAAGGTTAAGAGTGCAATGAGAGAATTGATTCTGATGAGCACATTCAGCGGACTGTTGCCCCCGCAACCCCCCCAACCCGCAGAAACATGTGGAGGGTAACAAACAAACTCCTGAAGTCACAGCTGTCTGTGCTCTTCAACAACCACCCAATGCAGAATTTCACATGTGTTTCTAGAAAGGTACTGAACATGAAATCTAGCAGCCCGCCAACGTATCATCTAAATAGCACCCACATCTATTGTTTGATTTTTCACTCAACATGAAAATAAATATTTTTAATATAATTATATGAGGTTCCTCTCATTGCGTCTTCAGGGGGGCCCAAAATGAAGATGTGTGATTGGTGACAATGGCTTGGACTCGAGCTGTAAGACAATTCAATGTATTTCATATTACAAAATAAACATCATGGTAGGCCCTGCAGGAATCTCCAAACGTTTCTGTAAATGATGATCGTGGAAATCAACACCGCCACAGTTCAACGTGCTCCTAACCTGAAAACATTGGACCTCCCATAAATGTGTGGCAGGAGTAGAGTACGGGACAATGTACAATCCCTTCGATCATGGTGGTGATCTGTATCTTCATAGGCCCGCAATGCACTGGTAAGGATTCACTTCCTGCTCAGAAGTGTTCCTCAGGGCGATGAAGGAAAACACCTGTAGCTCTACTAGCAGAGTTCACAAGAAAAGAACGTTGTGCCACTGGGAGAGGGAAATGAGCAGAGCTGAGGCAGTGGTTAGTGCCCTGAGTTAATGAGTAAGAGAGAGCGGGAGATCAGTGGCGGTTGAGTGATTTAAGAGAAGGAGAGGTGAAACATATTAAGGTCTTTCTTGGTGAAAGTAACTTGTCAATCAATCTTTATTTATATAGCGCCAATTCACAACAACAGTTGTCTCAAGATCCTTTCCAGAAAGAGCAGGTCTAGACCAATCTCTTTATATAATTATCTACAGGACCCAACAAAATCCTCCTTGAGCAAACACTTATCGACAATAGCCTACGAAAAACTTCCTTTTAACGGGCAGAAACCTTGAGCAGATCCAAGACTCAGGGTGGACGGCCTACTGCCATGACCAGTCGGGTTTGAAAAAGAGAGAGAGACGGGTGAGGAAAGACACAGACGGGGGGAAAAGCAGCAAAGATATCAGCTATAATCCACTTTCTTCAACCGATGGTCAGGCCGCGGCGATCCCAGGTTGATAATACATTAATATTAATGTAACATTTAGCTATAGCTTATGGGGAAATACTATATAATAGTAATCTAGATGCATGACTGTACCCTCCATTGAGGTCACAGAGGTCTGGACCTCTATTCCCCCTGACCTTCATATTCTTTCTGACGTGTGTCTCTAATAAAAGTTATGAAAGGATTTCTGTCAGTTCTGTAAGGACATTGTACAACACTATGGTCAATGATTTTCTCATCTGATCAAATGCATATGTAGGTGACTTGGGGGATCAAATGTTCTTGGCCTCACCACAACTCTTTGTTCAGCATGGTTATCTTATGAGGTCATCAAACAGGACATGCAGCTGAATCCACCAAAAGCAAATTTTTCCAAATGTGCAGATTCTGAGTTAACAGTAATGTGAACATTTATTCGGACACCCTCATTGTTTTTGGGTGTAACAAGTCTACAAACAAAATTTCAACAAGGACAGCCCAAGTAAATACAAAGTACAAGTCTTAAATGACAACCTTTTTGTTTCAGTGAACACAATCATCGAATACCAGATAGTGTTGTATGAAAAAGCCCCCCCTCCTTGGAAACTAACTACTCAGTATTAGAACAACTTGCCCCAACTGAGCGAAACAAGAATTCTGTTGTGTTCACAGGCCATCCACTGAGGCTGCACTAAAGCAGTTCTGCAAATAAGAGAGCCAAAATTCCACCACAGTGATGTCAGAGACTGATCTCCAGTTAAAAGAAGTGTTTGGTTGCAGGTGCTGCTGCACATTGTGACAGGATGTTAAATTTGGTTTGAAAATCCAACAGTTTTATCTGAGATCATGACCATACATGGCTTTGAAAATAATGAGTTCCTAGAAGGTAGAGTTGCCTGATCTATTTATGTGGATTCTTGAAATGTGGAGGGAATCATTTGAAAATTATAGCTGTAAGCCCAGGTCAACCAATGAAAACACATCAAACACAGTCAAATTGTCCAACAATATCCTCTGAGCTCTTCGTGAAACGGAAACTACTGATGTAAGTCAGATTGAACCAAATGCAGAAGTAAACACGGAAGTAGCATCAGCTTCAAAGAGGGACCACTAGAGGTCCACGACTTGCAGCGAGTCTGTTGGTGTCGGTATCTTCCAAGAGTCGACGTGATGGATGTCCGGTCCATTCTAGCCGTAATCGTGAGCTTGTTAGTGGTTCCAGCTCCGGTAACCTGCAGCTCATCTGAATCCAGGAGAGCCACTAAAGCAAAGGTGAGACCGTCAACTCGGCTGCTACTTAAAGAAGTCTTTATTTTATTAGTACAAAATAGCGAAATTGGTCTCTATATATTTATACCTGTTATATATATATATATTAGACCATTTATTAGACCATTTTTTATAGGGGACATTTTGTCCTGATGGCGGTGTGTTAGAACTAGCCAGTGTAAGAACCTGAGCACAATGCCTCTCGCACTAGACCGTTACACCATCCTTCATGATCCATGTTTATACCCATAAATGAATTTCGGTGTTTCTCCTTTGTCCATTTCGAGTTGTTTACTTGCTTTACCTGTGTGCTACAGTAATGCTGGGACTTCTAAGGTTATCGTAAGGGGCTTACGCACTGCAACTTAAAAAAAACACATACAAACAGGTAAACCACAAGCAAATTGAAAAACATCTTCCTCAATTTGACAACGCACGCACGCTGAAAATAAGTAAACATCTTAGTCTGTTTGACAATACACACATGTTACAAAAGCCACAACACATGAAGAAAAACCTGCAAAAAGCATAAAACAGCGGAAGCGTGAACGCGGGACAATTAAAAGGGATACATCCCCGGAACTGCTTCTTTTAGTGAAAAAACAGATATAACACACAGACATTTTATTATATTTTTGATCTGTTGTGTTAGCTTCGCTTAACTTCCGGGTTGATAGGTCATGTGCCTTAGAATAAAACGATAATCAAAATCATGAAAACTACAAAAAAAAGCTTAATGACCCTAACATGCAGTGTACTCTGAACCAGCTATTTTGTTTTAGGTTTGGGTACAGTACCCAGGTTTTTTTATTTGATTGTCTGCCAGTTGTGTACAAGTTGTCCTGGCGACTACTTCAGTTCAGTCAGTATGCACAAAGGAGTTAAAGAGTTTTAAATTGTTGAATTTTTTAAAATATTTTTTCGATCATTATCTGCAGTATTTGTATGAGTTTTCTTCAGTTTCAGTGCGCTGGCCATCGCAGATTTCCTTTTGAGGTTGTTACAGTCTTATCTTCACTCACCCACCACGACGGTCAATGTCTGTGCCTGAAATCAACATGAATGTCTAATAATTCAGAATTAAAATGTTATTATTCTAAAACAGAGTCATAGATTGTTCTACACAACTCGCCTGCAAAAATAAGCATGAAAGCTGGTTTATTTTTTGCTTTGTTTTCATTTGAGTTAACATGCCAGTGTCCGAAGTTTGGAATGCACTCAAAATAATAAAAATTTTACATTCTAATACTCGAAAGCCCCACCCAAAAATGTGATGGTCCATCCATAATCAAAATCCTGTGGCTACAGCTTTGTTCTGACAGAGATGTGAAGAATCTGCCTTTGGTTTTGAAGCATTTCTGAATGAGTGACTTTGCCTTTGTTTTCACTGAATTCTCTAGGCAACTAGATATCTAACTATGCATAACAAGTTCCACGCATAAATGCTTCCTTGTTTCTTTTCCTGTAAATCATATAAAAAGGAAGTGTTAGACAAATTGCACACAGAACAGTGATGCCATTATTTGCTGGTGGAATGTTGGTATAAGGCTACCTGTTATTCATCTATGCAGGCGTGGATTTTCCACAATTCTTCCTTCTTTGATTCGTCTTCCATAACATTCATTATTGGCTGGACCTATCAGGCAGCATGTGTACATTTTGTCCTGACGTTGATGTTGGAAGCTGGAAAAAAGGATCTGAGTAACTTTGACATGGGCAAAATTTTGATGACTAGAAGACTGGATCAGAGCATCTCCAGAACTGCAGGTTTTGTTGGGTGCTGCTGGTCTAAAGATTTTACAACCAAATTGATCTATAGGTTAGGCTAATCCATGTTGTTCATTCCCACAGAAGAGCTACTGTACCACAAACTGCTGTAAAAGTCAATACTGGCTCTGGTAGAAAGGTGCCAGAAGGAATGGTTACATCACAGAGCTGTTTTGGTGGCAAAAAGGAGACCAACATTGAATTAGGACACTGGTTCTAATGTTATGGCAGATTGTTGTATTTTTTTTTCAATTTTGCTGACATAGTGGTTTAGAATTGTATTTATTAATTCATTATCCATAAACGCTTATCCTGTTGATGGTCACTGGTGCTTTAGCCTATCTCAACTGACATTGGGCGAGAGGAAAGGTATGCCTTGGACAAATTGCCTGTTCATCACAGGACAGACGCAGAGACAGACACCCATTCACACCCACCTTCACACCTACGGGCAATTTAGAGTTCCCAATTAGCATCTGTAAATAGGGTGCAATACTTAATGTTTATAGTTCTACTGTGATCTTAATATTTCATCCCCGGAACAAAATTTTGCTCGTTATTGCTCTTACACTGGAATTTTCCCGCTTGCGATGAATAAAGGAAGATTTTATCTTAAGTAAAGTCAGTTTAATTTATTGAAAATTGATACTTCTGGCCTGTTGGAACCAGCGAATAAAATAATATGCAGGACTAATAAGTGACAAAAAAGATTATTTATACATATACCTGGCAGTTGTGAAAGCATTTGAACACCGACCACACACACTTTCACATTATACACATTAACAACAAATATGATAGCGACAGATTCCTTCACATGTATTAAGCCCCGAAATGAACTGAAACCATTCTAGGAGGTGGAAAACGCACTAAGAAATGTTAATTAAGATAAAGATGTAACATTTTTGCTAAATGTGTGTATGTGGACAGATTCTAGGATTTGACTGGAAGAATTGTGGACAGCCAAATGATCCAGCGGTTCTTCGGACTCTGACTGTTTCTCCAGATCCGATCTCCTTGCCCGGAGATCTGACAGCCTCCGCTTCCGGATCCACATCAGTTGCGCTGAGTTCTCCCCTGTCTGTGAGTAAACTGACCCCGTACAGTACAAACGTGTCATCGCTAGCCTTTGTGTCGGGAGGTTTGTGAGCGTATTTGTGAGGCTTGTAGTCTCTTGTAGTGTTTTAGGGTCTTCGTTGTCTTAAGAAGCTTCTTCAAGGTACAGAAGGACAGAGCTCTTGACTTGATGTCTTACCGCTGGGACCTGTTCCATAAAGTACTAGGGATGGGTAGCGATAAACAGAAATAAATTAGATATTGTTCCTCGCCATTGCCCATGTTTCAATGAACTCAGTGCTATCAGTAGGTTAATTCATGCTAAAATAGGTGACATATTCAAAACCATCCTTCCACCTCCCTCCTTCTACTTGGGGTCAGGGTTATGGTTGCAGACGATTTTTCCAGTGACAGATTCAGGCTCCTCCTGGAGGATAAAAGGCATTTCCTGGCCACATGATAATGCAAAACCTCCAAACCAGGAGATATCGGTATCAAATGTCTGAATGACCTCAATTGGCTCCTTTCAATGTGAAGGAGTTATGTTTCTAATCAGAGTCCCCCCTGATGTCTGAGCTCCTCCCTCTATCTGTAAGGCGGCACAAAGCCATTATATGATGGAAGCTCATTTCAGCTTCTTGGATCCATTATCTCATTGTTTTCAGTCTCTACTCAGACCTCATGGCTCTTCACTACGCAGGTCAAATACAACCCCATCATTACTGGTGATGCTGCACCCAGTCGCCTTGTCCCTCTCACACTCCATTTTCCCGTAACTAGTGAACAAGACTCTCGGATAGAATTTGTCTCTCGGATCAATTGTTGACCAAAGAAATTCTTTGGTCAGGACAACCCATGTGAAGGAGGAGGATCAGGAGACTTGATGTCTTGAATGTTAATATGTTATACACCTACACCTGGTCTACAACCAGTTTGGTATTTTAGTGATCTGCTGAAAAATGAGTCCATACATTTGTTATTTCCGGGCTGGATTATTGATTTCCCTATCATCAGGCTATCCAGGTAAGATGATCCAGAATAGTGCTGCCCATGTACTGACCAGAACTATTTTAAGAGATCATGTTTCTTCTATGTAGCTTCTCTGCAATAGTTCCTTCTAAAACAAAGAATTAAATTCACACTCATTCTCCTCATGTACAAAACCCTTCATGGTCAGGCACCAACATATCTTCAAGAGCCCATAAGTACCATATTACCCTACTAGAACATTAGGATCCATTCCGTTCTACTCATTTAATCCTTCCCTCTTGTTGAGCAACCATAAACCTCTTGACTTTTTGTTGTCTCCTCTTCCTCATCAGCTGAACGTGACCCTGGAGAAGGAGTTGGCGGGCTTCTGGGTAAAGATCCCCTGTGTGGATAGGTTGGGGAGTTGTCACTATAAGGATGGCTGTGATCTCCTAAACCAGCTGATTCCTCCGGGTCAGGACTGTCCAGAACCACTGCACAGCTACGGACTGCCCTGCCACTGCCCTTTCAAAGCTGTGAGTGTACACGTCTGAACCAACCTTGCCCTTCTGTTTTTCTGAGTTTGATCTGAGCCTCCCCTCTCTTTCCTTAGGGCTCATACTCTCTGCCACAAACAGATTTCTACGTGCCCTACATGGATCTGCCATACTGGCTGACCAATGGACACTACCGTGTTCAGGGCGTCTTGGGCGGCCAGGGCAAAGAGCTGGGATGCATCGCAGTTTCTCTCTCTCTGCACTCCGACTAAAACAACACACAAACCCACCAATATGCTTTCTTGGTTTTTGCACATAAAAATGATCGAAAATGGGAAATGAGGGCAGAAACTGAGTCTATGCACCTCATTTGGGTATTCAAAAGGTTCAGATGTTGTATGAAATAAAAACTTTCAGGTCAGATTTTACATATGTACAAAGAAACGTGCTGTTAGCTTTTGACCAGGTGTGAGATATCTTTTCATTCCAAATCAGGCATTCCACCACTTACCTGCTGTTACATTTATGTCTCCGTAGTATTTTAAAGTATAAAGTGCCATGTTCATTAGTTTTTCAGATTATTGATTATTCTTATTAATGAAGCTGCCCAGGTCAAACAACAAAAGCATATCTGACAATTAATTTAAACCATCTATAGTTCATTAATCTATCATTAATCTATCATTAATCTAAGTCTACAAGTTAATTTAAGGCATGTCCAACATCTTTTAGTAGTTGAACGGCTTTATAAGTACATTTAGGGTAATGACACTAGCCTTTCGTGATACTTTTTGCCAGACTGTAGACAGAGCCACAGATGTGCCAAAAACATTCTCAATCATTTTGTTTCGGAGTTAGAAAATTAATAGTTTTTTCAGTTATCGAACAGAAGCTCTGGTGAGTTTGAAGCTGTGATCATGTTGCTATCATCTGGTACTTGCTCATGTATGGGATGTTTTTATGCTTTTATATTTTGTTACTATTGTTTTCATTCTTATAAAGATGAAAATAAATGATTGAACCTAGAGATTACCTTTAAGGTTGATGTTAGATGAATGAAATTTTAATTTGTGTGACTTTGTGTCCACACTGTGAACTGTTTCCAATAAACATTACCTCATAGATTGGCTATTGTATTTTATTTTAACACTTTACTCAATTATCATATTTATTTTTTTGACAGGAAGTGTGATGGACAGTTTTGGGGTCGAATTGCCGACTTCAGCTAGAAAGGTTTTTGACAAAGTTTTCTTCCGTGTTGACTTACTAAGTATATAATTGCTTCTTTGTTTTATAAGGACTGGTGGGAGTTCTTAAGGGGTTAGTCAGTCACATGACTTCATTGAGTCACGTGAGATTCAGATACCTGACTGACTCAGTCACATGACCTCATTTAGTGACATGATTTCGTTCGGTCACATGACTTAATTTGGTCAAATTACGTCACTCACATCTGAACATCACAACTTCAGTTAACCCTTGTGTGGTGTTCTTATTTTTGTTATTCAGCCAGTGTTTGTGGGTCTGGTGGACCTGCTGCATTTTTGGTTTTTAATTAAACACAATCAAACAATTTTATTTTAAAATACCATTTACTTTTGTTAGATCACATTTATGAATTGAAGTGTTACTCATTTTTCAATAAAATGTAATAAAAAAAAAAAATCAATTATGATCAAGATATGAGTAAAAAAAACCTGAACAAATTTACAAATGAAGCAAGGTTTCTCATAACTATTGATTTTTATTTATTTGAAATTAGAAATGTAACCCATTCAGGTCAGTATACAGAACACAAGCTGAACACATACAGTAACCATGTCAGTCTAGGCAACACATCAGCCCCATTTATACCGTCCTAAACAACACATAAGGGGCAGAGTTTTGCTGTGTGTATGTTGCATATATACTTCTTGTACTAGATGAATGTATATCAGGCTTTTGTGGTCCATCATTGGTCCACACACTGCGCAGCGCTTCTTTTGATGCTGCTGGCTGCAACCTAAATTTATGAGAAGATCAGGAATTTTACTAACAGCTCTCACCCTCTCTCACAAGGCATGAGTGTCACACATATACTGCAACAGCATCACACACTTACTTCAGGCTCTGCAGATGGTGGTTCTCTGGATTTGAGTTCTCACCAGTGCCTTTCCCAGTTCCTCCATAAAGAGGCACCTCCTCTGGAGCTTCCCTCTGTTCCACTCTGAGTTCAGTGCCATCCAGATGATGGATGTCACCAGTGGCCAGCGTAGGGTCCTGCTTTTGCAGTCACTAGCTTGTCCATGTTGTCCAGCCCTCCTTTTGTGGCATTATAATCCATGATGATCTCTGGTTTTTGATGCTCCTGGCCACAGATTCTCCCATCCCGGTGCAGTTTATTCATGAATACCACAATCTTGCCTTTTTTTGGCACATAGGGTACCAGGGATGTGTCAGCCGTGTACAAAAACTTGGAAGACTTGACAGGCCTGTTCTTTGTAGTGAGCAGTTGGGAAAGGAGCTCAGACTTTTTTTCCCGTATTGTTCCCACCATGGTAAGCTTTAGGAGCTCCTGTCCCAGCTTGTGCGACGTAAAAAAATTGAAGCATGTGATGTTCTGTCAACTGAGACCCTGAGTCATCTTTCGTTCCTTGATTTTCTTTCTCAAGGGCTCTTCCATTAGGTTTCCCTGTGTAGACTTGTAAGTTCCAAACTATGAAGAAGTGGCATCACAGGCAGCTCAGATCTTTATACCGTATTTTGCAGGTTTAGATGGTATAAACAGCCTAAAGGGGCAGCGGCCCCTAAATGGCATCAGCTCCTCAGTAATGGTGACATTAGGCCCAGGGTTGTAAAACTATCTCTCTCTCTCTCTCTCTCTCTCACACACACACACACACAGAGGACACTTTTATTAGTCCCGGATCCAGTGGACTCAAACATCTTGTATGTAATGTAAATGTGTAGGGGGTATACAGTATGTGGTCATTGAAAATGTGTTCTGACACGTTCTTCACTGAAAACGAGCCAAGGCCAATGAGTGAGTTTGAAAAAATATTCATCGTATCATTTTTCTTTTGATAAGAAATGAAAACGGGTCCCACAAAGCCGAACACCATACAAGGGTTAATTCCACCACTAAAACTCCAGCATTTCTCAAAAATTCCACCACCGGTCTAGCCACTGCAGCGTAGTTTCAAGGGTTGTTCACGAAATGTGATCTATGGCCATTCATTTTTTGTTAATAATTACAATTTCCTTTTTGCAGCAGTACCTCATTCGCCTGAATTGAATAACCCTGTTTTGTTTAGGCCACTAAAGCTCTTTGCTCAATCTGGTTCACTCTCTAGTAATGTGAGTGCAGAAATATTAGGCTTTATGTAAGAGATGTAAAGGAATGACATTTGATACTGAAAAAAAATCCAAAATTATAAGAATCGCTGTATTTCAACTGCCAGATTTTGATCAAATTCAGTTTCTGCAACTGAATGGCAGTAAATGATTAAGCAAAATACACAATAGTTGGCATGTGTGGTGTTTTTTTATGTGATACCTCGATCAGCCATAACATTAAAATCACCTGATCCTCTGTCAACACAGGCTGGCCTATCTCAATGCATCAATTATCCTAGGGCACCCATTAACTGATTGCCGGTTGTCCTTCCTTAGACCACATAGGTTAGTAGTGACCACTGCCGACCAAGAGCATCCAATGAGACCTGCTGTTATGGAGATGTTCTGATCAAGTCCTCTTGCCATTACAATTTGGGGATTGTTTAAGTCCCTTAGATCCTCTAGGTGGCACATTTCTCCTGCTTCCTTCAACTTCAGGACCAAATGTCCACTTTCTGCTGAAAGGTGCCAATGGGACAAAAAGATCAATGCAGATTGTACAATCAAGTAAGATTAGAAATGTCAAGAGGCTGACTACTTATGCATCATTTTTGTGTAAAACTTGGTGACGCTTATGCGTAGAAGATTACGAGATTCAATCTCAACAAACATGTGTAAATAAACATTGATTTATTGTTGATGGGATGCAGATAAATCCATCTATTTTCTTCTGCTTATCCGTGGTCCAGCCGCAGTGGCAGCAGGCTACGAATGGTATCTCAGACCTCCCTCTCCCCAGCAACAATCTCCATCTCATCCTTGGAGATCCTGAGGTGTTCCATGGCCAGATGAAATATACAGTCCCTGCTGCATGTTCTGGTTCTACCCCGGGGTTTCCCAGTTGCAGTTGCAGAATCAGAGACAAGGGACAACGTTGGTGGAGTCCAACATTTACCTAAAACGTGTCCGACTTTCTGCCAAGGACACAACTCCCACTTTTGTAATACCAGGACCAGATGGCTCGTAGCAATGGCTGAGTACCAGATGCTCCCACCAGATCAACAGCACCAAATCTGCCACCGACAGTGAAATTTTGATTGGGTCAGAGCATTTCCAGAACTGCAACTTTATGCCAGTAACTTCAAACTAGTTATCAAACTTGTCTTTATTGAATTACACACAGTGCTAGATATAAGTCTCTATATATGTGACATTGAAATGAACACTTGAAGCAATATTTAGATTGGTTCCACATAAGGCAAGATGTTTTGTGTTTTGAAAGCGAAGCGGCTCAGTAACATTATTTACAGGTTGTTATCAAAATATTGCTTCATCTGTCAATCAAAAAATTCAGTGTCTGATTGGATGATTGGCTTTTGAGGTCTTCCAGAACTCTGAGGAGCGTCCTGTGAAATGATCAATAAACTGTAGGAAAAGTTCAGGTAAACATCATCTCATTGGTTTCATCGAAGTCCTGGCTACTGCTCAGGTGACTCTCCTGCACCTCCAGCTCCTCACAACTTATCATGGCAGGACTGATGGCGGCGTATCTGGTCCCGTGGAACTGACGCAAGTGAATCTGGACGTAAAACAAAAAGCACCAACAAAAGACAATTAAAACCACGCATGACACAAAAGCCCGATGAAGGTTAATGAAGGTTATCCCTTACATAGATACTTATTTATAATAAGAATTTTTTTATTATTTATAATCAGAACTATATGTAGAAATTTGCACGTAAGAAAACCAATGTTATTATTTGTTGCTCATGGTGATGGCGTTGAGAGTCGTGCAGGGGGCACAGACCCAATTATTGACAAATGGTAAATGTTTGGGTCTGGTGGTCATTTCCCAGGACAAGTTTGAGAATAAAACGTCTACACTTCCAAAAATTTTGTGAATTTTAATGCATAAATGTCTTCATTAATTCCCAAATGGAACATTAGGATCACAGCCTTCATTTCAGTGTGTCAAATATACTGCGATATGATGGAAAAAAGCCACCAGGGGTCCCTGGTCTGAATCAAACCACCATCTTTGGTCAGTAAATCAATCTCAATCAATCTTTATTTATACAGCGCCATTTCACCACAACTGTTGTTTCAAGGTGCTGGCCGGAAAGAGTAGGTCTAGACCAAACTCTTTATGTAATTATCTAACTCTTCGACTAATTATCTGAGCTTACCTGTATGTAAAGGTTAACTTCCGCACTCCTGCACAGGTACGGGAAGTTTCCTCCTGTTTTTAGATGAGCTCTCCTCGCGTTAGGATACAGTTTGTACATCTCCTCCTTGGCCTCCAGTGACAGAGCGCTCTGATCAAACACCTTCAACAGCATTCAGAGGAAACAGGGTTCAGCTCACGTCACAGCAGAGACACAGGAACGCAGACCAGATGGGAGGCGAGGGTTCAATACTTACATCTATAATGGTCACAGCAACATCTTTTATTTTGTGTGGCTCCACGTAAGAGTTCTGGCAGTTTAGCGTTAGCCGTGAGGCTAACTCACTTTGATTCAGACTCTCCAGCTGCAACACACAGAGGTTAATGGTTAACAACACAGCATCGCCTATAAAACGTAATAGAAATAAAGAAAATACGGAACCACAAATCTACAGTAGCTTTTTAGTGTCAAAATGGTGCACTCCGTAAACCTCTAACAAATGTTATTTTTTATTTATTCCACATTATTGTATGCTGACCAGGTGCTCCACTTGGTGTGGGATTGCAGAGCATTTTCATCGCTTGTCCTGCGTCCCACATATTGAGACCATGTACCGCATTTTGATTGGCCCTCGTTTTCATAAATCAACACTGCAGGAGAGATACTTCGTTTTATGATAGTGGGTTTTATCCAACTAATGCGAAGTAAGCTTGGAAATGTATCATACTGGGGCTGTGATGTCGATCAAACTGTACACACAGGTCAAACGCACGGAAACTGGGACCGTCCTGGTCTCACCCTCATGAGAATATTGCGACAAACCATTTGGGCTTTGGCGAAATATGATGGAAAGAAAGAAATACTAGAAAATGATATGAATGCACTTCATAATATCAAAGGGAGGTAAGCACTTTAAGTGTAACACTTTACTTAAATTCTGCTCTGCTCATTGGATATTTTAAGTTTAGCTCCGCCTGAATTACACAGCGTGTATGGACAGGTAAGACTTAAAGTAATTTATTTTCAGTGTCTGTAATAATGTACACGTTACTGTGTCCGTAGTCTGTGATTTAACAAACACTCAAACAATTTTTTATCCTTGCCTGATTTCTTTCTTTCTTTTGCTTTTTTAAACAAAAATGCTATGACATCATTATATTACAGTAAGACTAAGAAACAAAACAATGAATTTGTTCAGAAAGTCTTTGATTACTACCACATCAAAGGGTGAAGGGCGGGGGTCAGACATAGTCACTCACAAACTATCTAACAGCACATGTAAACTATTATTTGATATTTGTAACAAATAACCTTTTGGATGCTGTTTAAGGAGCCTTATGAGATTGTTTTTCAGGCACATTAGAAAATTCCACAACAGCATTAGGCGTGTTTCTTTTTGTCGAATATAATTTTCTGTTAACATAAAGGCCGAGAATATAATGTCCGCTACTTTGGTATTGTTAAAAGAAATGAACTTATCCAGCAATTTTTTCTTCTGCTCGTCCAATCAAAGCACTTTACAATTCCAGTCAGTACTCACACAAACCCTCATACAGACATGACCGAGGCTGCCGTGCAAAGGTGCCACCTGTTCATCCGGAGCGAGAACCATACACGCCATCATTTACACACCAATGGAAGGAATGGAGCAACTTCGGCATATTTCTAAAGATACTTTGACATGTAGACTAAAGTGGCCGGGGATCGAACCACCGACCTTCAGATAAGTGGATCATTTGGTTAATGTAATATGTGAGTGTGTGGTTCAGTATATGCTTCTACCACATAAGTCTAAATAATAATTAATAATTTAATATTATGATTTAATATTATGATGTTTGGAAGACACAGTTATGCCATGCATGTCAAATCTGTGTTAAAGAAAATATAGACTAAGTTACCTAAAATATAGGCAGGGAAGCCCTTGAGTGAATTTCTGTTTAGGTATGGAAAAAGTGTTTATGAATACTTTCAATTGATAGGAAAGTTTCTTAAACTCAATTTATTATTTTTGTAAATTATACCCTGGACTATATTTCATACGGTATATAACTTAGTAAAGTACGAGTAGTATATGTGAAAAAAGAGAGGTTCTATTTTCAGAATTCATATCAGTAAAGTGTCAGTTCTACTGTACACAGTTTAGTTAGACTCAAGGTTGAAAAGAGGAACTGTCAACGTCACCACTAATGTGGTGACGTTGACAGTAACACCGAGGGCCGTGTCTCCATTCTGAGGAGGGAGGGTGCAGTGAGCTGTCAGACCATGACGCATGGTATTAGCGATGTCAGGGCAAGGGTCTCTGTAAAATTTGTCCATGACTGTCTTCAAATGTACTAATATAAAAATAATAACCTATTAAAATTGAATTTATAATAAATTCATTCCACCTTCTCAACACACCTCTACTCACCCGGTCAACCATAAAGTCGATTGCATCTGCCATTTTAGAGTCCACAGGTCCTTTTGCAAAGTTCCCCAGAACAATCTTCTTTAACATGAAAGCTGGCATCAACCAAAAACTGTTGACCAGGAGACCAAACATCAGTAAGGAAGAGAGAGGAGAATCTGTGCAGAGATCATTCAAAGATCACCTGTTTGCTGTCCAGGTCTGATTGAAGATGGAAGTATCGCTGAAGGAGTTACACAGGATCAGTGAGTGCACTCTTGGAGACTTGTGTGTGCATTCTGCAAACTTCTGAGCCAGGAATCCGCCCAGAGACGCCCCGAACAGATGAACCTGAGAGTTCAGGAGTCAGTGATTATCATCACATGGAGATGACCACGGTTCTTTCATCGGCTACTGTTTATGACAGATTTCAGGAATATTCTCAACAGCTTGCTTTTGCCATTAGATATTAAGAAAACTTATTTGTTCTTCTTATCATTGTTTTCTTTTTTTTTCTACAATTCCCCCCTCTCGTGCTTCTAGTCTGACAGATATGTGCAAATTATATACATTATAATATGCAATTAATCAGTCCATCCATCTTTGTCTTTTCACAAAATGTTTTTACCAACTTCACAAAAAATGTCTCATTAGAAACAGTGGAAAATTGCTCATAGAGCTCCCTGAAATGAGCTTGCTAAAATGCAATAAAACTATTACAAATATTATTACAACTATGAATATTCATACAGTGAAATAGTCAACGTTCATGAAACACTCCATGTTCACAAAACAGCCCGGGTTCATAACAGTCCAGATTTATAATGAAACAGTCCAGGTTCATAAAACAATCCATGCTCATAAAAAGAAGTCCAGGTTCACACAGTGAAACAATAATTTAATGACCTTTATTCATATTAGCCCCTTTAAGTGTGAAAGGTGGACCTAAACATGACGTATAATTTACCTGAATGTCTGCGTGTTTATACAGTATATCTTATTAGTTTAACTTTATTAAATCGATGCAGTGAAAGTATGAATGAATATTGAATGGCTACTCTTGTGGTTTATTCTTATTGTCTAATTATTTTATTGTTTTTCTCATTTCTTGCCTTGGTCATTCCTAGAATGAACTGCAGTGCCAGGATGTCAGATCGCCAGGTGCCTTCTGCCACCTGCCACCGGTACTGCTACACACCCAAACACCATTTGCCCAATCTGCAGGTGGCGGGCTCACGGGGAAGGAGCTTCATTCAAAGCCCGGCTTAGGATGCCTTCAAGGTTCTTCCCTTTGAAGCTTTTCTAGGCATGTCCGACTCGATATAGACCCCGAAGTTGACCCAGAACTTACTAGAGGTATTATGTATTTCGTCTCGGATCCTCCAGGATGAGCTGGAGAACGATGCTCGGGGGTAGGGATATCTGGAATACCCTGTTTAGCCTGCTGCCACCTGAGCCAGACCCCGGATAAGGTAAATAAAATGAATGAGTGAAGAGATTTACGAGCTTGAATGGTGGGGTAAGGATATGCATTATTATAAAGCTTTTTAAAGTTATTTTGAGGAGAATGAGTGCAAAGACTTTACTTTTATCTACGAAATAATTCTAAAAATCATTGCTCTTCATCTTCCTCAGGAATGATTTTAAGATACCTTTATTGGTTTATAAAGCTCTTGGTCCATGTATTTATCAGATTTTCTTTTATTCTATGAATCATCTCAAGCCCTCAGCTCTTTTTATCATGGCCTTGATTATTCCCAGAGTAAAAACAACATCCCACTGCGAGGCGTATTTTTCTATTATTATGAGTGGGTAGCACTGCTGCCTCACAGTAAGAAGGTTCTCAGTTCAAATCCACATCTGCCTGCACCTTTCTGTGCAGAGTTTGCATGTTCTTCCTGTGTTTGTATGGGTTCTCCCCTTACTCCCACAGTCAAAAACATGTCAAATTGGTGAAATGGTGATTCTAAATTGCCTGTAGGCGTGAATGGTTGTTTGTCTCTTTATGTGTTGATCTTGTGAAGAAATGGACACTCATCCTGGGTGTACCCCGCATCATGCCCAATGTCAGCTGGCATAGTCTCCGACCCGCTGCTGACCCGGAACAGGATAAGCGGTTTCCGAAAGTGGATGGTTGAGTTGTGCCCTTTATAACCGATAGTCATTTATTTCTTGGGTTAATGTGTGTGCGTGTGTGTGAGTGTGGTGTATTCAAACATCTAAAGCATTTTGAATCACGCTCTGTTTGAAAATAAGATAGCTGGACTGATTCCATACAGCGTCTTCATCTGAATTTGACTCTAAAATCAACATATTCATTCATTCATCCGCCGTAACCGCTCAGTCTAGTCATTCTTAAATGAACACTTATTGCCAAATCCAAATGTGAAGTATAACATCACCGTCGTTTGGCATGATACACAGTAAGTGGTTCCATCTGTGGTGAGATGAGGAAGCGTCAAAATGTTTCCTACTCAAAAATAAATTGATAAAATAAAATGTAACCCTAACCCTAAGTGATGTGACACCGATAAGTCAGAGTATGTTCAACTCTGAAATACGAGGAGCCTGGTGAACGCTGCAAAGAGGAAGGAGGACAAAGACTTACTTTATCCAACTGCAGGTGATCCAGAAGTTTTCTGAAGCCGTCACAGAACTCTGCGAGATCCCAGTAAACAGGATACTGCAACTGGAGATCACAACACTCTTTATTATGGTACCTTCTATGTAACATTATAACATTCAGCCAGGAAAAGATGGCATTCAACTCAACAAAAACAACAGCAGCCGTCTATCTTATGTGTGATTGGTGATTCACTAAACAGCAATGACATTAGAACACTATGCCGAAAAATGTGCAAGTCACCTTTTAGCTGTCAAAACAGTTCTGACCCACCAAGACATGGACTCGACCAGACCTCTGAAGGTCTACTGTGGTATCTGGTACCAAAATACTATGTTATAGGTGAGGCCTCCGTGGATTGAACTTATTTGTTGTTGGTTGACCATTTGTCCCTCCTTAGGCCACGTTTGTAGTTGCTAACCACAGCAGACCAGGAACAACCAACAACACCTGCAGTCCTTGAGATGCTCTAACCGTCATCAAGCCATCAGAAGTTGGTTCTTGTAAAAGTCACTCAATATCCTTAAGCTTGTTTATTTTTCCGCTACTAACATCAACTTCAGGACAAAATGTTAACTTGCTGCCTCATATATTCCACCCACTGACAAGTGCCATGGTAAACTGATAATCGATGTAATTTACATGTTATAATATGTCAGATCTGTCTATAAATATTAGACATTTCTAGACTCATCTTTAAAAGAATAAGTGTCTTCTACTTGATGTGGGTACAAAGCTGATACCATCAGTTAATTAATAGATGAGGCAACAGACAGAAATGTGTCTGCAACTATTTATTGATTCCTCATTTGATATTGATACTGATATTTATCAAGCTAAAACACCAAACATCCTCTAGCGCCAGTTTGATTAAATTCAATTTTGGATTTTGTAACTGTTGCTGGGAATAACGTAAGCTCTAAAGTAGTCACTCAAGATTCTCTGTCTTCAGACATTTATAAAGAAATCAAACGATCAGAATGAGTAGATGACTGGCAGAAAGTGATAAGATAAGATCTCTAGCTAGAGTTTGTTTTCAGTGCCGAGCTCACCGAGATGACTCTGTAGCCCCAGCCTGTCAGAGCCAACACTTGCTGGAAAAAAACCTCAGCTGTTCCGCTGACCGGAGGAAGTAAAATGATTGGACATCGGATGCTCTTTGGGCCGGCATCATACAGGGACCACACCTTACTGTCATCATCATCCACAATAATCTGGTGGAGACAAAAACACATAGAGAAACAAAGTGAGAAAATACATCATTTCCAAACTTAATATAGAACTTTTGACATGAGGATGACTGCAGATTAACACAAAAAAGTTCTTTGTATGGTCTGTGATGAATAGAGTGAACCCAAGTTAAAAAAAAAAGCAACAATCAACCAGAGGGTTGATTGAAGAGCAGAGGACTGCTCTTCTCAATAAAGATTAATTGATCGGCACAGGAGGCTTTATCTTTCTACGACCCTTGGCCGATGAGTTTAGGTATTTTTGACTCTGCACGAGTTACATGTAATCGCTGCATGACGTTTCAGTTTTCCTGCAATTTTAATTTTTCAAATATTACAACAACAAACCAAAAGATGACAGCAATAAAAGAAAAGGGAGGGGAAATTATAAAACACTCCTGGTAAAGTTAGAGGCATCAAACACAAGACAGAAGAAGTCATCCATCTCAAAACAAGGTCGCACAGAACTACATCCCATCAACTGAGGCCAAAAACAGTGTCATATATATATATATATATAAATATATATAAATAAATATATATAAATATATATATATAAATAAATATATATAAATATATATATAAATAAATATATATAAATATATATATAAATATATATATATAAATATATATAAATATATATATATAAATATATATAAATATATATATATAAA
>VRLP01007719.1:0-20266 GCA_009660295.1 Lophius piscatorius | reverse complement strand
TGTGTGTGTGTGTGTGTGTGTGTGTGTGTGTGTGTGTGTGTGTGTGTGTGTGTGTGTGTGTGTGTGTGTGTGTGTGTGTGTGTGTGTGTGTGTATGTGTGTGTATGTGTGTGTGTGTGTGTATGTGTGTGTATGTGTGTATGTGTGTGTATGTGTGTATGTATGTGTGTATCTGTGTGTATGTGTGTATGTGTATGTGTGTGTATGTGTGTATGTGTTTATGTGTGTGTGTGTGTATGTGTGTATGTGTTTATGTGTGTGTGTCTGTATGTGTGTATGTGTGTATGTGTGTATGTGTTTATGTGTTTATGTGTGTGTGTGTGTGTGTGTGTCTTTCTTTTATCCCCCTCGTATGCTGCAACCAAAGGCAATGAATCAAATTAAAAAGTGATATTTGTGCTTTGTTTGTAGGCAAACTAATCTGGAGCATGTACCATTAGCTCAGACCGCCCATTCATCATGCCGCCATGTAGGCCGAGCAGCGCCGTCACGTCAACAAACATCAGGTGAGGAGAGAAGTTCTCCAGCCTCCACTAATGAACACATATTTAGAAAAATAGATGAGCCATGAATGAATATTATTACAGTTTGGTCATTAATCATGCTGATTAATCAGCAGAAATTAAATTTAAAGACGGCGCTGTGTTCTTTTATGGAATGCTAACTCATTTCCCTCATTGCGGGGAACGTTAATGGTGAATTTATCACTAATTGAATCTCATTTTCTCCCGGTCTCACAGGTTTTGAAATTAAAAGTCATCAGGAAGTTGAATTCATTCTCTCTATGCAGCCCAGTAAAAAAGGAACAGCGACTTCTGCGCCGGTTCTGCGCCGGATGAACGTCTGAATCGTCAGCGTAAAAAGAAGCTGGTTACCAGTAAGGACTAGTGGGCGGAGTCTAGCACATTGGCATGTTACAGGTCATTGTGTTGCAGGTGGGCGTGTAATGGGTTTGCGTGTAACAGGTGGGTGTGTAACACATATGTATGTAACAGGTGGACATGTAACAGGTGGACATGTAACAGGTGGACATGTAACAGGTGGACATGTAACAGGTGGACATGTAACAGGTGGACATGTAACGGGTGGGCGTGTAACAGTCGGGTTGGTAGCAGGTTGGTGTGGAACAGGTGGGCTTGTAACATGGGCGAGTGTAACAGGTGGGTGTGTAACAGGTGGGTGTGCAACAGATGGACATGTAACAGGTGGGTGTGTAACAGGTGGGTGTGCAACAGATGGACATGTAACAGGTGGGTGTGTAACAGGTGGGTGTGCAACAGATGGACATGTAACAGGTGGGTGTGTAACAATTGGGCGTGTAGCAGTTGGTCTTGTAACAGTTGTGCGTTACAGGTAGGCGTGTAACAGGTGGACCCGTAACAGCTGGGCATGCTGCAGGTCGGCATGTAACACGTGTGCGTGTAACAGGTTTGCGTGTAGCAGATGGGCGTGTAACATTAAGAAGTGGGCGTGTAGGAGTTGGTCTTGTAATAGGTGGGAGTGTAGCACGAGTTGGACCACCACCCCTCTAAGAAGGAGGTCTACCTCATGAGCTGCAGGTCCTTAAATGTTCTTTTTTCCTCTCTGATGGAAATCTGAACCTTCGTGTTGAATTAAATGTTTGTTGTTTCGTCTGTCAGACTCTACAGACTTTTTAAACGTCCCGTTTAGAGCTCTGTTCACCTTAAACCTCGTGCGTCGCCCCTCGGGTTGTGAACTTTGAACAGCGGTCAGGCAAGTTTAATTGAGGTGATACAGGATTGATTTCTTATCTCTTTCTCCTCACAGCTCCTTGACTCCCGGCGTTGGACCAGCCACCAACCCTCACAGGCTTCACTGATCCAGCAGCAGCTGAGCATCATCGCTAACGACCTGCTAATTATCTGCACCACAAACAATTAGCTGCTCATTTTTCTCCTCCTACAAACAGCGACTCAGCACTTCTTGACATGAAGATGTTCCGTGTTAGAGTAAGTAATATTTGTTCATCAGTGTGACATCTCTAAAAAAAAAGGCGTTTTGATTTCAGGACAAGAATGAATGAAAGAAGATTCTCATCAATGTCGATGTTTGTTGTTTCCATCTGAACAAATTGGAAAGAAAAAAGCAGATATAGGATTTTATGGAAGTGAAAAATGATCCCCATTAAACCCAGGAGTGTCGCAGGAGCAGGAGGTTTCTGGAGGTAATGTCCAGAAGGTGTGTGTGTGAGTGTGTGTGAGTGTGTGTCTGTGTCTGTGTGTGTGTGTGTGTGTGTGTCTGTGTCTGTGTGTGTGTGTGTGTGTGTGTGTTTTTGAATTGTTGCCATAAACTACAAATTTGCCTTATCTGTAATAGTTACGGAAAGGTTATTATTACATCAAATGGCGACGTTATGACGTAATATCACCAAAATGTTATCACTTCTGGGACTTGACAAAAAACACCTCTGGCTTTCATTTCATGCAAATCTGTCCATTAATTCAAGAGTTATTGCCAATAAACTCCAAAAGTGCCTCCATATCTCCCACTGGTTGAGAAAATGTTATTGTGCAGCACATCGTGAAGTCACGATGTAACATCACCAAAACTTAATCACACCTAAAATATGCAAAAACCAACCTACGGCTGAAATTCCAAACAAATCCATCCATTAGTTTTTCAGTTATCTTGCAAACAAATACAAGTAAAAATAAAGATAATAATAAAGATCCGATCCGAATGAAAATGTGAACCTTTACACATTCAGGACATAAAATGAACTCAGTAAAAAGCGTTTAAACAGGTTTGACGGACACGTCTGTCAGTCTTATTGAATGTACCGGAGCAGGACAGTCAGTCTGAGTGGATTCGGACCAACCGGGTCCACCTTATCCTCCCTCTCTCTTATGATCAAGACTTTAATTTCTGCCTATACTATCACAGGAAATAATTGACCTTCAGTGTGAAATGAGAAGAGCTGGGAGCAACCATTCATCAAATCCTAGGGAAGGACATATTTCCCCGAGTCTCGTCAGTCTGGGGAGCCCGCGGTTTAATGGACTTCCTCCTGCCATGTTTGAAGGAGTAAAAATAGTCTCGGTGAAAATCATGTCCAAACATAATTAGTCTAAGAGCCAAGAAGAGGAAGAGAATGTGTAGAATGTGCATCATGTCCAGATTTAGAGTTTAGGTGCTGTGAGTATTAACAGGAGGAATTAAATAACCTTCACTGGTGTGAACAAGTATTGGACCCCCCTTTGAGTTCCTCCATTAACTGTGTTGAAGCTTCAAACTCTATTTTGCATAAATCAACCGGATTGAACACAAAAAACAAGTTTTAAATGATACTTTTATTTAATAAGGGGAAATATTTCTGTGATGCCTAAATTACCAGTGTGAAAAAGTATTCACCCCCCTGATCTTAATATCTAGATGTTCCACATTTGGCAGAAAAACCTGGAGGTCCGTCTCTGACATGACTGTGGGGCTCCAACTGCTTTAATGAAGGCACAATGGAGTGTTTGTGAGCGTCAGCTGATCTTCTCAGGTCCCACCACAACATCTCAACAGGGTTCTGGTCCAGACTTTGACTAGGAGACATTCAGAGGTGGTCTCAAAAGCAGAATCCGTGTTTCCCTCCATGATGGCGAGTCGTCCTGGTCCTGAAGCAGCAGATCATCTCCACAACATTCCACGTCCACCTCCATGTTGGACCGTAGGTCTGATGTTCTTCTGGTGGAATGCTGTGTTTGGTTTCCACCAGATGGAACGGGACCCCCGTCTTCAAACAGAACAACTTTCCACTCATCAGTCCAGAGAAGATTCTCCCAGAAGCTCTGAGTGTCATCAAGGTGTGCTGTGGGTAAATTCAGACCAGCCATCATGTTCTTCTTGGTCGGCTGTGGTTATCTCCTCCCCTGACACCATTTTTGCCCAGTGTCTTTGGAATAGTGGAGCCATGACCTCTGGCCTTTACTGAAGGTTCTCCATGGTGCCAGGTCTTCTCCATGTGTAGATGATATGTCTGACTGTGGATCTGAGGAATCCCAGAACCTTAGAAACAGCTTTGGAACCCTTCCCAGACTGACGGATTTCTATCACCTTCTGGAATTTCTTTTGATTTTGGCATAGGTGAGACCCAGGAGCCAACTTCCTGCTTCTGAAGATGGCGAAAAAGTGATGATGTGGTTGAACTGAGCTGGTTGTGATCGGGTCTGGGTCGGTCTAGTCCAGCCGGAACCAGTTTGGTAGTTTTTAGGGCTTATGGTTAAAGGGGGCGGAGCCTGTTTCACACAGATGGCGTGAATCAGAAATGTTGGAGAACCTTCTTGACTCAATGAACAAAATCATCATAATTTATAACTTGAAGATCTGACAGTTTAGTGTAAGGAGGGGTCCAATACTTTTTCACAGCGCTGTGTATTTGCTTCCAAAGGGTCAGAATCAAAAACAGGTCTTAATGGAATCTGAAATCTTGAAGTTCACATAAGGCAGGAGATGAAGGAACTTTTTATTCAGGTTCTGAAATAACGCCAGCTCAAGGTCCAACTGCAGAATTTCCAACGTGGTTTCATCCACATTTATGAACTTTCATCATTTCCATGTTTGCTCATTGTGGTTCTTCTGGTTCTGATTCTCCTCCGGCGGAGCTTGTCCTCAATGGCGCCCTGTTCGCCAGCCAACTCTCATGATTCTCACATTTCAGAGCTTGTAAGCGGCGCATGAATGCAGCACAGGTCAGGAGTCAGGAGGGGAGGTTTCAACAAGTCTGCATTTATTAATCCACCACAATCAGCCTATTGTGACCCGCATCAAACCACAGAGTCTCTGAAACGGACTGAAGGTCCAGTAAGTTTCACTACAATGAAATATCTCCCGGAAAACCGACTGAAGGAAACAAAAACACAAACATCACCCAACCAATGCCTCACACGTTCTCTACAGTTACCAGAGTATTAAAGACAAACGTTTACGACATGTTTAAACCCAGAAAAATGAACATTTAAAGGTGCAGTTTGTATAATTTAGTGGCCCCTAGTGGTCAAGTCTCAGATTGCAGCTTCTTACTCATCAGCTCACCCCTCCCTACCCAAGAAGATAAAGTGGCCTTCAAGGTTCCTTTGGATATATTAAATATATTCAGAAAAAATATGTACTTATTTACTTGAATGGAAGATAAACTACGACCACGCTTTTCACGAAAATACCAAACCACCAACTTTCCACAAAATCAATCCAGTTCTTCCTCACACAGAAGTCTATTAAGGTATATCATTTGAAAATGACACATGAAATGTTTTTTTAGTTATGTCCGAAAACAAAGTTTTCTGGGTAAAACGTATTCATTGCTCCAATTCGGACAAATAGTTGAGAAATTATGGCACCAAAAAAATATTTTTTCAACTTTGTTTCACAAAAAACACAATTTTTTTGACATAACCTCCTAACTGTCGGTCCGATTTAGTCCAAATATGATGAATATGAATCATACAAGGTACTCTATCCTATACATGTTGTATTGTACTCTAGTAGTTCATATTTTACTCACTAGGAGGATATATATTTTTTTTTTAATGAAAACTTTTACTTTGAAGAGTTTAATCCGCTTGTAAAACGCAGGGGATGTGGGACTTCTCGGGGTTATATTCTTTCTGTGTTTATGTATTTATGAAAACATCAGCATGAAGCTTCAGTCACACATGAATCTACAGAATTAAAGCCTCTGTTTCCATTTAAAGACTTTCTCTGTTACACAAAACGGTAAATCTAACAGAAATCGTTTTTTTCTAAAACACGTAAGAAAAAAAACCAATATTGAAATTACCTTTTAATCAGTTTTAGGTTTGTCAGAGAGCTGCAGAGCTGCGGGCCGGGCCAGGCCTTTGAACAACCGCAATTAGAAGCAGATTGAGGTTTTCTTTTATTCCCACATCCAGAGGGGATGGAGCGTCTCGGAGGAACGCCGGAAACCAAACAGCCTCATTGGCCGACGCCATCGGAGGCGGATCCTCTGGGAGCCGCAATCACAGCGGCAAAACTCCCAAAATCTGGCTCAGGAAATGTGAAGAATTCAGAGGGAGGCTCCACTGAATCCATGTTTCTGACATCTCAATCCCAGACGCCTCTCAGACGCGTTTCTTCTGTGATGTGACGGATCTGGGTCACAGAGGGGCGACCGCCGCCACTTGTCCTCGTTTGCATACATGATGTTTGCGTCTCTCTGCGGACGCCTGCAGGATGAACGTGGTCTAATCAAGGTTCTGATCCTGACACCAGGGCCCTCTTTAACGCATCCTGCTGACGACGGTACCGCACTGATGAGGAGGGACGGCAGCAGAGGAAGGCTCTTCATGAAAAACACAAACAGGAGTTCATTTGAACGTGTTTGAAAACGTAGGATTTATGGTTTTAGTGAAATAACTCAGAAGTCGTTTCATGGATCAATGTCTAATTCTATTTCCACACAGACCTTAGTGTGAGGAAGAAGTGGGTTGATGTTGGGAACGGTCTGTTTCATATTTCTACCACTAGGAGGAGCTTTACTTCACAGGTGTTAGAGCTATAATCACTCAACTGTTGGTGTATATGACTGGATTCAAGGAGATTTATCTCATATCTGTAATATTTCACTCACATTTCTGATCCACAGCAGGAACTCTGCATTTGTTCCAGCCCACGGAACCCAAACCCCCCCGTCCTCCTGATCTCAGGAGTTTGTCCTCGCGTCAATCAACCTGCAACCGGCGGTAACCACCGTTACAACCGGCGGTTACCGGTTGTGACCATCAGGACAACCGGCTCTACGTCGTTTCCCCGCCGATCTGTCAGGATCGAACCCAAAGAGAACCACTCAGAATCGACCCAGAACCCTGAACATCCCGTCGATCCAGTATTCCATAAATCAAAGGTGAAGTTCTCGGACTTCGCCTCACAGCAAGAAGGTTTCGGATTCTAGTCCACATCTGCCGGACCTGGATATTTCTTTTTTTTAGCCTTGACTAACTTTCCCAGTTTTTGACGGTCCAGAATTCCACATTAAAACTTGAATTATTACCGTCTGATCCTGCTAAATGTGTCCTGATGGTCATGAGAAGAAATAACACAAAGTTCTTCCAACGTTCTAGAATAAAGGCTGAGTAAGCACAAATCAACAAAAAAATCAAATCACCTTTTTGCTCTCCTAATGTTCTACAGAGCCCCTCGTCTTCTTCAGGGCTGGGCTTGTAGATCCAACTGGGAGAGGATTGGACCCACTTGCTGCTCCATGCTGAGACCCCCCCCGCCATCCGCTGGATGGGTTCTGCTCTCGCCCACAAACATCAGTCGTCCCAATGCCGATAAAACCACTTTGTCAGTTATTTGCGTACGTCTCTGATACGATAAACGACGGCTCCAAAAGTGCAAACAAGCAGAAATCACAACTTTGCTGTAACCATGGCAACCGAGTCAGGGGCGAGAACCGAGTAGGGTTTGATCTCAGAATGTGAGCAGGAGGAGAGAGAGAGGACTTCTGGTGTGTCGCTGACAAACACACTGACACACAAACTCAAACATACATACACACTAACGCACACACACACACGAAATCCCACATACACACACTCACACACACACACTCTCACATACACACACACTAACGCACACACACACACGAAATCCCACATACACACACTCACACACACACACTCTCACATACACACACACACACACACACACTCTCACATACACACACTCACATACACACACTCACACACACACACGCTGCTGATGACCTGAATTTCACCCCGTGTTCAGTAACCCCCCCCCCCTGCAGAATTATTCCCTCTGTGACAAACCCAGACTGATGTCACACATCTCAGCATCCTTAAAAAGTTTCCCTCCAACTTCTGCCTCGTCTGCAGAACCGTCTCTCAGAACCGTTTCCACAGGTCGTCTTTGCTTTCATCCTGCATTCCCCACACGTCTTGAACACACCACGAATAATCACACGTTTGGCAGGTTGGAGGGAGGGCAAGAGTTCAGCAGCTAAAAGTTTCTTATCTCAGAACTCCTTTGATGTCCGCAGGAGGATTTCCGAACGCGGCTTTCATTCCTGGCACACACTCCGGGTCGAGCGCTGCTCCGGGAGCTGCTCTATGAAATCGACATTAATGAGAATTTAGCGAGGAGGGAGGAGGACGGCCGCTCCTCAGATCCTGACGTCTTCCTCCAGGACGCAGCTTCAGATGGACCGGGTCAACTTTAAAGACGCGCAACACCGTGGAGATTTATGCAGGTGGTGCAAAGTTCTGCCGGATTCAGACGAGACGATCCGGTCCCTTCAGACGGACTCCCTGCTTCAGGTCTGAAGTGACTCTGATGATGCTAAAGTCTGAACAACAAATCAAATCAAGCTAACATTTACTCTTCACAGGAGAGCTAGCTAACGTAGCCGTCAGCTCGCTAACGTAGCCGTCAGCTCGCTAACGTAGCCATCGGCTCGCTAACGTAGCTGTTAGCTGCTCGTGCATTGAGATATATTGCATGATGCCTTCAGTGTCTATCCACTCACCAGTTTTGGTTGAATTATAAGGCAGATCCTTGGAGGGTCTCACAGACCTCCAGGTGTTAGCCAACGGTACCCTGACTGCTTGTAGGTACCAGGAGGAAACTCTCAGACCCACTGTTAGACCTCATACTGGTGCAGTGGACCCTGCAGGGTTCCTCCTGGTCCAGGACATGGCCCGGCCTCATGTGGTCAGAGCGAGTGGTCAGTTCCTGGATGATGAAGGTGACTGGTCCTCACGTTCTCCGTAGAACCTCTGTGATGTTCTGTATCGCTGCATCAGACGCCTCCCAAGCAGAACCATAGAGTGTCCAGGAGCTCACTGATGTCCTGGTGCAGGTCCGGGAGGAGATCCTCCAGGACTCCGTCCTCCATCTCATCAGGAGCAGGTCTAGAAGTTGTCAGGAGGGCCTTCAGGCACATGGAGGTCAAAGGTCAAACCCACCACTGAGACACATCATGAGTTTTTTATTCTTGAAGGATTCATTTCCTGTGATGAACTTTATCGGCCCCGCCCCCACAAAGCCGACAGAAAAAGAATAATTTTCTGCTTTCTTGTCTCCTGAGCGGATAAACACACGCACACACCTCAGCAGGAGGGAAAACACGGCTCTGCATTCCGACGCCAATCACACAAACACAACTTTTACTTCTTGGTTTTTTTCCAAGATATTGCAAAATCAGAGTAGAGGGAGGGCGCGTACAATCAGAGCGCGCGTGCCGCCGCCAACGCCACGTCAGTCAGGTTAAAGCAATCAGGAAATAGTTTCCAGACATAAAACGTCCAGTAATAAATATTCATTACACAACATTATAAAAAAACACTATAATGAAAACATTTACTCACAGCGGATAGAAACGTTTACAGAGTCAACAAATAACATTATAAATACAAGCAGAACAAATTAGAAACACAAAACCAGAAATGACATTAAACATTTTCATCAGATACACGCAAAAGTTCTTTTATCTTCCTGGTTCTTTTTATATTTATGTAAATAGTCTCAGATTCAAACTCAAAGGAAATTCAACCTGAAACGACACGAGGAAACATGAAATACAAGTTTTAAAGGATTTATTGAATTTATTCAACGAAGAACGGTCTGTAATATCGACTGGTTCTGTCTGAAAGAGGCTCCGCCCCCTTTGAAACGAAATCCTAAAATCTACTAAACGGCGTCTACGAAACAGTGCTGTGAAAAAGTATTGGACCCCTCCTGACACTCAACTGTGGTCAGATCTTCAAGTTATAAATTATAATAATTTTATTCACTGAGCCAAGAATGTTCTCCAACGCCAACTGGGTCTGTTTGACAATAGGCTCCGCCCCCTTACAGCATAGATCCTAAAAACTACCAAACTGGTTCCAGCTGGACTGGACCCACCCAGACCTGATCACTACCAGCCCTGAACAAATCCACATCATCACTTCACTTCTGAAGCAGGAAGTTGGCTCCAAGGTCTCACCAGTAGGACACTATGCCAAAATCAACACAATTCCAGAATGTGATTGAAATCCATCATTCTGGGACGGGTTCCAAAACCTTTTTCTAAGGTTCTGGGACTCCACTGATGCACAATCAGACTAATTATCTGCACATGGAGACATGGAGAAGACTTTTAACAATGGAGGACCTTTAGAGAAGTGGACCACCTTCCAGAATTCCTTCACGTACGTCAAGAACTCATTCAGGAACTCACAGAAGATCCAAAGAGAACATCCGAGGAACTGCAGCCCTGAATCACCTCACAAAGGTCAAAGGGCATTGTTCCACTACTCCAAGGACAGAAATGGACACATGGGGGGAGTGGTGAGGAGAACAAACAATCAGTTCAAACAGTTTCGGTCAGAGAAACAGAACTAAGTTGTTACATCGCAGAAAAATCTGGGATGTATGGAATCATCTTGTCTTCTGCCGCGGATCCTTCAAATTAACGTGATGACTCAAAAACTACGACTTTTTGACTTTTTTTCTCAGATTTGATACCCACAAATGATCGTATTTCACTCACTAGGGGGGGTCTTTCTTTCTTTTAACATAAATCCCTGTTTCACACATAACTTCACGTTTTTCAGGAGTTCAATCAGGAAATAGATAGAAATAGTGAGATTGAGTCAATATGGACTTTTTGAGAGGTTTTCAAACCTGAACTCTAAACGTCTTAATGAACCCACCGGCGGGTCAAGGGAGGGTGGCGTCCATTTTGGCGAGGTATTAGCATGCACAGCCATTAGCTCATCTGTGAGGCTCCACCTGCTGTAACGCAATGCAGCTAATGTTCCCTGTCTTTTCACATCCCTGCTTGAAAACCCAATCCCCCCCCCGGCCCCTAACCCGCCCCCCCACTCCCGGCGGACTATCTCTGGTTTCAATTTCTGCACTAATCTCTCTCGGCATTATGCGAGCCCCGCCGCACACTTAGCCAAGACTCTCCCAGAGAGCTTTCCTCCTAACGAGATAATCGCACTGACGATCGGATTGACATTTCAGACCCTCGCTCCGTCAATAGGGAACGCTCCCTCCGTCACCAGATCCATATTAGACTCGGCGGATTATCACTTAGAGCAATTCACACTCCATTGTGAAGAACTCACTGACAACTTTCACGTTCAAGTTTTTCAGCCCTTCTTTTCTCCTCAGAGCCAGATTAGCACACATATCATTTCAATTCAATTAATTTTTCCTCTTTTAATCCCACTGAGGACCGCAGAGACCCACATCCTCCGTCACGCTCCCTCGTGGACGCTTCCTCGGTGGCGACGGCTTAGGAAGCAAATTTAATTATTAGTCTTAATATTCACTTTAGTGGCAGGGATCCCGGCTGGCGTCCTCGTCTGTGGTCATTTCGGTGGAACGCCCCAGGAAGGAATCCATTTTTTGTTGTTTCCTGCAGCAGAAAAAGAACCAGTCCCTGGACTGTGATCAAGAACCGACCAGTCAGGGTCAGATTGTTGGTTTTTTTCTATTGGTGGAGAAGACTGCTGAGATTTCAGGCTGGTTTTAATAAATATTTCTTTATTGGATTTGGTGTATTTTAAAATGTATGTTTAATCAAATTTTAGGAGATCTATAAAATATGAAACATGTTCAACTCACTTTGTGGAGATTTTAGTTTTTGTTACAAAAAATACCTTCAAAACTTCACATTTAATTTGAGGATTTCTATCACGAGGATCGTTTGTACAACGCAGGGGAGTAGGGAGTTTTAGTGGATAAACCCTCGCTGTAGGCCTAACTTCATACCGTTTCTAATCAGATTATATATATATATATATATATATATATATATATATATATATATATATATATATATTAGACCATGATTGGATCAAAACCTTGAACTATGACTTTATTATAATGCAATTTTAACTTTTTTTGGAAAAGAAAAAATCGGTCCATCATAATTTAAATAAGAAAACAACTTCTTTAGTTTTTATTTGTGACACATTCAGCGTGAGGCCACACATGACTCATTTATCCAGATTCCCTGCATACATTATAAAGTATCTATAAGCAGTGAGGCGAGGTTAGATCTCGGGAGAGAGAGCATAAATGATTTTGACGTCTGCGGACGCCACCGAGTGCGTCCAGCCGTCAGCCGTGATGGTTGTCAGGAGGAAGTGTACCTGCAGCCAGTGGTTGACCCCCAGTGATCTCCTCCACGCCGACAGAACGTCAGCTCAGAATCCTTATCAGAGCCACCCACGCCCACATCCACAGACTGGCGACCGGCGGCTCAAACTGGCGTGACAGCTTATTGACAGCAACGGCTGACCCGCCTCCATCAGCTCCTGTCAGCCTCTCTGACGGAGGTGCGGCCGCTGCCGCCGCCGCCGCCGCTGTTTCCTGCCGCTGCTGCGCGTGGATGGGATGCTCAACTTTGCAAAAACAATCGCCCTGATTGAAGTCCTCAAATAAATTGTGAAGTTTTGTCCACACTATTTTTGGTAACAAAAACAAAAAGTGAGTTAAACACGATTTATACTTTAGAGATCTAAAGTTGATCCATAAGCACAACGTTTTTTAAATTTGGACTAAATCCGACCGATGGTTAAAAAGTTATGTCCAAAAAACGATGTTTTTGTATAAAAAGTTCCCCCTAGTGAGTAATATAGGAACTTTTAGAGTAAATCACGTGACCTATCTGTGGGTGGGGTCCGGAGATGAAGGACACTCTAGAACGACGTGGGCAGCCTGCTTTTAAATAGGTCCCGCCTCCTCAGCTGGCTGTCCGTCATGCAAACCAACAAATAGATACGCGGTCATGAAGGTGTTTTATACATGTAGTGGTTTTAATGTTATGGACTGTCCATACGACATACTTCCACAAACTGGACCATACTTGCTGATTGTTGGTTCAACCATAATCACACCATCAATCAATCAATATTGTGCTAACACAGAATATCCCGGGTTTGTTTGTGTCTTCACTTCTGAGTTACGTTAACTTTCATGTTTTTACAGTGCGGTTGTTTCTCGGCTGAAGCTGCTTCCTGTGTGAGAGACGCTACAGACGTTTAAGCTCCTCGCCTTTTCTGCATCCAGGTCCAGCCGTCAGCTAAGCGCTAACAATGGCGATGCTAACGAGCTCGTATTCATCACTGTTTTAGCATGTTAGCCGCTTCAGTTGAGAAACTGAAAAGTTCACGTGAGACCTTCAGGGAATGTCAGTCCGTCGGCTCCGCAGGGACACGGCCATAAACCAAAGTAATTAATACCTGATGAAGACGTAAGATGGAAAATTAATGGGATCATCTTATTCATCAGGACTCGTCCTGAGGGGGACATAAATATCTCCCCCTCGTCTCATGACCGAGGCTGATGGGACGTCTGTGTGATGTCATCAGCAGACGTCGTCATTAAAGCAAAACCAAAGAAGACCAAAGAAGAACCGACCCGTTTCTCTGCTGCTAAATGTTATACTAATGATAATAATAATAATAATAACTGTATTTGTACGGAACCTTTCAAACATGTAACTCTTGAGTCTTATGTTTATAACTCAAAAACAACAAAAACACTTAGAGTCAAAGAAAAAGGAGGAAAAAGATAAAACCTTCAAAATAAAACAGGAAATAATAAAACCTGTAACAATAAACAATGTTCATATAAAATAAACAAGAACAAAAACATGATTATGATGTTTTGTATTAAATCATTAAACTTCAAGAGCAAAAATAAACCAATAATTGGTTCAAAATGTAGTTAGAAAAAACAAATAATGATTAAAAACTGATAAGATAAATGAGTTAAATGAATAAAATATGTTTTACGCTGAAAGATTTTATTTTAGACTGTTTATAAAATTCTCCAGAGGTTTGCAGTTCGACATATGTGGGCGGGGAAAACCTGCAGAGAACCCACAAAGAGGTAGTAAGAGATAAAAAGAGAATAAAATCAAGGATACTTTCCTGTCTTCTTCTGGTGGAGCTTTGATGTCACCCTCAATTAGCCTTTGATGTTTTAGCCCTTCTTGCTAAATCGTCACAAACGGCTCATAAACAGTTCTGACAGATGTATGAAACGTTCGGCTTTGCAGGATGTCCCCTTCCCCAGCGCCGCGGCTGTGATCACAGGCAGCGCCGCGGCGGCGACCACGCCGTCTGACAGTTAGGTGTCTTTGTTTCAGTCTTGTGTGGGTTTGCATGTTCTGGCGGTACCGGTGCCAGTTTCCGACCACAGAAGAAACTGTTTCATGCTTCGTACGGTTGTAAAACACCAGTGTGTGTCTAAGACCCAGTTTGCAGGAGCCACATGGACCCAGATGAAACAAACATGTGACACAGAACCGGTTCAGTTTGGACATGCCTTCCCGATCACTTGACTGGCTCTGTATAATTGATATTATTACGATGTAATAATCTACAGGAGACTTTTTCCACACAAATCCAATGAGCTGTATGTTTAATACTTCCTGTTATCTGGACCAGGCCCGTGGCTCTCAGCCCAGAACCATTTGGTTCCTATTGAAAACGTCTGCCACTTAAACAGCTCTGTGTGTTCCGACATCTTTCCGTCAGAACCAGTTTTAACTTTCTCAGCAGATTTTCTGCTGCAGCAGCTCTTCTGTGGCTTCAGACAGCATCCTTTACCTCAGACCCAGTCACCGGTTCCGACCCAGTCCGTGAGAGTCTTTCAGTTATGGCGTTAACACGAAGGGTCTGCGGCGGCGGCGATGATTAGTCAATAATATCCTCAACTATTCAAGGATATAATTACAATTAATTGAGTCCAATTACAGCTTTGATAAAAGCTGCTTAATGTTATTGTTGCCGGCCCGGTTTGAACAGTCTCCTTGGATACAGACTGGGCATCACATACTCCTGCTGGTGCATGATGGGAAAGGCTTAAAGTTGCTCTCATTGTGCAGCTTCCCGTGGATGTAAGGGGATTAAGGTGCTGGTACCGCCCGGCGTGACACCACAGCGGTTGGATAATTAGACTCTGTACCACTTGACATTTACTTTGCAGGTCCGACGCAACGGGCCTCTTGACTGCGATGTTCAGACTGGCTGTGTGAAGGCACCTGCTCACGAGTGGATGGGCTTTTCAATAGCCCTCCATGGTTGCCTTGGCAGGGGGGGGGGGCAATGGTTAACAGGTGGCGGCTTCTTTAAGGCTCTAAGTCGGCCAGAACCGCTATTTTAGAGCCTCCCGAGGAACGGACCGGATTGATGAAGTGACGGATACGAGGACCTATTGTGCCGAGTTAAGCTTTATCGTCTCGCTCCCAAATACAAAAAAAACCAAGTCTGCGATTCTGGCTTCTGGTGCGTCTGTCAGTGGTTGTTATTGACAACATGTTTAACCTAGAACGTCACGGCGCCGAGAGTACTCGCCTCCACCAGGACCCGTCACTACCTTTAACTCAAAGTCCGGTTTAACTTAGTCCAACCTTATCCAAATCCAAAGTCACTGCTCTGTAACCGTGACTTAAAGGTACTGGTGCTGAATCCAGGTAGAGATAAATATAACAGTATTTCAGACGTGGGTCCCCAAAGGTCCTGTATTAGGACCTTTGGGGACCTTTTTCCATCATTCCTCCCTTGGGGCGCCATCGCTACATCACTTGGTCGCCATCAGCGCCTGCTGGGTCTAAAGTTCAACGTGTGACCCGCTCGGACCTTGCCAATTTACCTCTGAATGGTTTCACGAGTCAGGTGTCCATGCTTACCTTCCCTGATGGAGACATCGCCACCACAAGGCGGAACAAAGAATACATCCATCGGTTATCTTACGTCTAAGCTTTGACCCACGGTGGAACAGAATAAATACCCGGTGAGTTCTGAGGAACCTCGTCACTCGACAGGAGTGACATCACTCGACTCTGTGACATCCTTTTGTCACTTGAAGACCACCGTAGATTCTTGGAGGGAGGGGTGAGTTGACGTGTGATATAAGTCACAATCTTGACCACTAGATGGCAGCACCTTTTTCTGTTTCAGTCCTAGAGGCCGTCGTCGGCCCCGAGTCTCTAAATACAAGCCGATGATGGAAAGTTGCCAGTTCGAGTCTCGGGACGACTTGTTTGTGTCCTACACCTGAAGGATCTTCATTAGAAACAGCTGTCAAGGTGGCCTAATTAAACGTCCCCGAGCTCGGGGTTAAGCAGCGTAGGAGCGGCGCCGTCGCCAGCAGCTGCTAAACTAATTATGGTGATTATGGAATTCCAGATTGTTGAGGCTTAATGTTGGCTGGTTTGGCAAAAGCCACGCCGGCTTTGTCAAAAAACAAATCCTGCTCACTCTATTCTATTCTTATTATTTTAAATAGTACAGTTAGTGTAGGAGGCTGGAGCAAAAGAAAAGAAAACATATAAAATACAATAAGAATTGGAGCAAAATTGGAGAAAAAGAATCGGTTGGGAAGTCGGGTCTGAAAAAACGCTTTTCGTAAAAAGTAGAATAAAACTGTTAGACTCAAACATGCAGATAAAAGATAGATCTGCTCGGCCCGATTTACACGCTTCTAATTTGGACTAAATCGGACCAACGGCTGAGAAATGATGCCTCGAAAATATCTGGCGATAAAGCTCCCCCAAGTGTTGAAAATTATACAACTGGTCCGCCCCCCCAAATCAATTCAGTTCTTCCTTGCACTAAGGTCTATGTGGCATTAATGTTTGAAATGATTCATGAAATGTTTGTTTTCTTTGGTTACGTACAGAAAACATTGCAAAGTACAAATTCAGTGTTTTTGAAGAACAAGGCTCCCCCTAATGGCTGAAATAAGAACTACAAGAGTCAAATATGTTTCAAACGAGATAAATCTCTCCTCCAGTCGCAATTTGGACTAAATCCGAACCAACGGTTGAGAAATTATGACCAATAACTTTTGAAGATAAAGCCTAGTGTCCTTTCCCAGAATCACTCCAGTTCTTCCTCACTCTAAGGTCTATGTGGCTATAAAATCTGAAAATGCACAAAGGATCTGTGGCGGATATAATTTCTGTCACGCCTGTCGTCAAATGAACAGAAGATTTGGATTATAGTATTTTTTTCAGTTTATGTTGTGCCAAAAATATCATAAAATTGAAATACTGGAGTAAAATAGAACAAATACAAAATTCTACATTGATTGGACTCTCCAGTAAAAACATCGATGAGGTCATGGAGCGCACGCGAGTCACACGGATTGGGATTCAGCTGGCATTGTGGGGCGTGTTCCTCTCCAGGGGTCCTGAGCCGGTCGCATTGGACCACATCGCCTCAGCTCTTCGCCCCCCACCCTCCCTCCTCCTCCTCCTCCTCCTCCTCCATCTAATGGAAATGATCAATATCAGTCGAGATGGAAAAATCAGTAACGTGGTGATGGCGCCCACAGCTCAAAGGTTGTTGACCAGGGAACGTTCGACATCCTCTGAAAACCAAACGTTACGTCTCATCAAGAGGCGGGCAGAAAAGCTGCACGGCTACAGAACCTACAGAACCTACAGAACCTACAGAACCTACAGAACGCGCTCCTCCTCGGACTGAGTGAACACGAATCACACGTTGGCGGTGGCGAGCGAGGAGAAACAGCCAGCGGCTCCATCTGATTAGACGCAGCTGAACTTTATTCGCCTCTCTGGGGCAATAATCCAGCAGTGAGAATGTTATGAATGTTCTTTTCTTTAATAAGAAAGCTAATTACTTTCAAATGATTTCATTAATCTTACAGAGGTGTAATCTGAGCCGAGCGTTCCGTGCCGGATACGCCGCCTCCGAAGCGTCGGGCGCATTCCATTTAGGATCAGCAGACGAAAAAAAACAAATTAGATAAAGACGTTCATGTGTCCAAAGAAACAGGAAGGAACAGAATCGCATCTGGAGAGAGGAGATATTTCTGGCGCTGTTATTGACTCTGCTTTACGGTCGCTGGTGGAGCGATCTTCATCATTTCAGCGAGGAAGCCAGTCAAACCGTGGAGCAGAATCATCGCCCAAAAGACTTTCTACCAACCTTCAGGAAAGAACAAAGACTCCGGCCTCCTGCCTCCATCAGAGCGTCAGACCAGCATGATGTGAAAAGTCTTCTAACGCCTGAGATGAGATGAGATGAGATGAGATGAGATGAGATAAGATGAGATGAGATGAGATGAGATAAGATGAGATGAGATGAGATGAGATGAGATGAGATGAGATGAGATAAGATGAGATGAGATAAGATGAGATGAGATAAGACTAGTTAAGATGAGATGAGATAAATTAAAATAAGATAAAATTAGACTATTTAAAATGAGATGAGATAAGATAATTTGAGATATGATTTTTCTCTATTAATCCCACAAGGGGGAAATTGCAACCTGAACGGGAACAGACCGATCAGAATTCTGAGCAAAAAAGAGAAGAAAATATATGGACCAAACACTGAAGCCTGTCCTGGATTGGACCAAAAGACTGGGTCATGCCTGAAGCCGGCTCTGCACAGGGGTTCAGCCTATTCAACGCCAGCGTTCATCACAGGAGGCCACCCTCCTCTGCCCATCATGTGACCATGTGCCCCTATCTCTGCAACTTCTGCACCTTCACTGAGAGGAGTGGACTGGCTGCAGGGCCCGGATGGTTCTGCACTGGTCCTGGTGGAAGAGTTGAGTTTTCTTCATACAAATGTGACGAGTGAGAATTCTACTAAAGTCAGCCTTTGGAAAAATCTCCGCTCCTTGAACTCCTGATGGAGACGTCTGAGTCCGGCTCCGATAACGTTCTGTAAAACAGTCCCGTGAGGAGAACCAAGCGGGTCGGCTGCTCTCCTGAACACGTGGACGGTGTGCGCTTTAGTGGACCAGCGTGTTCGTGGAGGTCCTGGCGATCCATCTGCTCCACAATCCTCTCCCATTATCGGACCAGCAGCAGGTTTTCTTTATCTCCTGCCATGCAGCGAGCTCCTCACTCTGGCAGCCCAGCGGTTCTGGCCCGGCATCACAGCCTCGGCTCTGGAAAGAACTCGGCTGCAGTCACTCCCGGGTCGCGCTGAACTTCTGACCTCGTCTATCTTGGAGACAAGTGTCGCCGCTCTATAATCCTATAATCCCCCTCTTTTATTTTTATTCAAACAAGAATTTATGGCTCTAATATTGTTGACAAACAGGTCGAGTCTTAAAGCGGGTCTGGGTTTCAGGGACACATCATTCGGTGACTCTCCGTCACGGTGGCGGGGGGGGAGTAGACAAGTGGGTCTCGACATTCGCCATCTGTTGTATCTGCCTCATTTTGCGGGCGTGTAAAATAAGCCTGTTTCGGCATGTAAAGCTGCGAGAACAGGCGGCGCTGAATGCGGCTGAGCGAGCGACCGGCTAATCCCCGTGAAATATGGGACAGCGCCGGCACCAGCTCTAATTGATTCCCTGAAAAAGGCCGGGGCTGAAGACGGGGAGGGAAGTGACAGCTCTGAGATTCCTGCGTGGGTTGAGTCTTCCAGCGGCGGCGGCGGCAGACGCCAGCATCTCCAGGTGCAACACGTATCCATCCACGCCGAGGAGATAAGAAATGCAGATCGCTCCTGTTGGAACCAGCTTAAATTGACTTTTCACTCCTTCCAGGCAGAAACTTTCCGAGTGCAGTGGAAGAATCTTTCCTTCCCTCTGGTTCCCATCATATATTTATAGAACCTCTGTCAGAGTTTTGAGGAGGCAGAAAAAGCGATTATGACGCTTCCTCTCAGGACTGTCCTCCGTGCCAAACTTCCATCCAGACATCCCTCATGATTAGGCTGTCAGAGTTTCTCTCCCAGACGTCTCAATTTGTAAACATCTGAAAATATTTCCATCTCCTTCTGACTGAAGATGCAGGCAGACGCCGCCGAAATGACAAAAAGGCGGCTCAGTGCCGTAGGACTGTGAACGCCTGGCCTCGGATCTTTGGTCCAGACGGATGGAAATCTGTTAAAGTCTGATGAGTCAGAACCGGTACCAGCTGGCAGGACCCGAGAGCCCGACACAAAAGGTATGGTTAGATATAAAAGATGTAACGGATCACAGAACTCAAGGTTTGGATTGGGTCGTTGTTCTGAACGCAAACATTTAAAAAAAACACTTTTTTTTGTACTTAAAGGAGAAGTGCCTACAATATAAAAAGGTAAATGGACTTTACTGATATAGAACTATTCTAAGCTCAAAGCGCGTTTACAACACGAGTCAGCAATCACCCATTCACACAAACATTCACACAAACATTCACACAAACATTCATACAAACATTCATACAAACATTCACACAAACATTCATACAAACATTCATACAAACATTCACACAAACATTCATACAAACATTCATACAAACA
>VRLP01007718.1:0-20276 GCA_009660295.1 Lophius piscatorius | reverse complement strand
ATTTGACTGACTTTTTCAGGAATATAATAAATAATGAGATAATTAACTCTGTTTCCTGTAGCTTCTTGTAGCTGTTTTGATCTCAGAGCGTAAAGAGAAAACAAACAACCGGATAAAATAAAAAAACAGAAAACAATGAGCGTCTCTTCTCTGGATGCTGAAACAATGCTGAAAGCTGCCCTTTAACTTCCCACACCCATGGCGTGTGGAACATGGCGATATAGAAAGAGCTATTATAAAGAGAACGATGAAGATGGAGAGAAAGACAGAATAATAGAGAGAGGGAGAGAAAGAATCGATGATGGTGTCAGACTTTGTAAGGTAGAGAGAGGGGGAGAGAGAGGATGGATGGATGATGGATGGATGGTGTCAGACTTTGTAAGGTAGAGAGAGGGAGAGCGAGAGGATGGATGGATGATGGATGGATGGTGTCAGACTTTGTAAGGTAGAGAGAGGGAGAGCGAGAAAGAGAGAGAGAGAGAAATGATGGATGGAAGGTTTTAGACACTGTAAGATAGAGAGAGGGAGAGAGAGAGGGGGAGAGAGAGGATGGATGATGGATGGATGTTGTCAGACATTGTAAGATAGAGAGAGGGAGAGAGAAAGAGGATGATGGATGGTGTCAGACATTATAAGATAGAGAGAGGGAGAGAGAGGATGGATGGATGGATAGATGGTGTCAGACATGTAGGATTGAGAGAGAGAGAGAGAGGTTGAACGCTCTGAGGTCAGAGGGAGGTGACCTTTTTCTCTCCACCTCCTGACGTCATCTAGAAGACCTCTGAGGTTTATTCCACATGTGAGCGCCGTCCTCCAGGGTTTGAGCGCCAGATGTGACGTCAGATACACAGGAAACATTCATTCACATAGTATTAATATTAATTCAAAGTGGATAAACTAGAAGACTATTAGAAGTATGAGGATTTCTACAAAAAAAACAATTTTATTTCTCGTCCTCAGCAGTTAGAGATGAGGTTCAAAAATGTTCCCACAGCGCCCCCTGTAATATGTCACGGAGCATTTCACCCAGAATTATTAAACTTGATACACGTGCATCTTACCGGCATCGACAAAAAAAAGCCTTTAGAAGCCATGACGTAAACTCAACCGGAAGTCGGCCATTTTTAATTTTGCGTTATTTTCCGTTTATTTAATTATTATTATTTTTATTTTTTTTTGGTATAACACATTTAGTATAATCAGCTGAAAATAAGGTCTTCATGGTTCCAGTCTTTATTCATATTACTAAATTTCAAAAAAACAGATTTATTCTGTAATCTGGCATCACGGCCACTTTAAAAGCTTTATTTTGTCAATATTCTGCTTAAATCGGATTCATCTCTTTAGAGTCCACTTCCTGTCCTTGATCGTCTCTCTGCTGCACCTTTGCAGCTACGCAAATATGTGTAACCAGAAATAATGACCCAGCTGTCCCTTAATGACCTTCAGCTCAGTCCACGTTCTTTGTTCTTACACTTGTACGTTTTTTCCAGAACAGTTCGGATTTGGATCCTAGTTAATCCCACGAAACAGATTTTAAACGGGATTAGATGGCTTTATCTAAGCGTGCTGCAAAATGAAAAACAGTTTCTGCAGCTTCATTCTGCACAGGAGCAGCGTTTCTCACTGCGGTGTCTTTGTGCCTACTGTTACCATAGAAACTAACAGACTGCTGTCATACCCAAAAATGACCACAGGGCGTCAGTGTTGCTCAAGAGAAAAAAAGTCAAACCTGTGATATCATTGGTTCCTTTAATTCTAGTCACAAATATAGACAAAAAAAGATCATTTTATTGCAGCATTTACACATGAGATTAAACATTATCTTTTAAGAAATAAAAAATAATAAAGCACTGAAGACAAACGGATTAGTATAATTGAAAAAAAATACAACAACAATGTTAAAATCACGGGAGATTAAACATTAATAATAATTATGTTTCATCCTTTTTCTCAAAGGCAATTTGGTGGTATAAACATTTAGTCAATAATCATATAAACGCAGTAAACAATTATTAAAATTTAGACTTGTATTGACTGGACCTGAGGGAAATTGATGATAAACGATTTGATCCAAATGTAAAGTGCATTATAAATTAAATGTATTATTATTATTATCATTATTATTATAAACTGTATGACTGTATGATAAACTAAACAACTAACTTCAACAGGCAACACTCCATTCATTTCACTTTTTTATTTCATTTAACGATTCATTAAACATTAAAATAAAGTGAAATTACATCTTTGGAAACTCTTTAAAAAAAGATTTTTTTTCACAGTTTTACTTAAAAACAAAAACGCCCAAAAAAAATAAAACAGTAATTAAATATTTATTTATTATTGGTGCAGAAATCTGACATTTTTCTCCCGAGGCATTATAAGACGAATGTAAAAAGAGAATTGTTGGTGATTCAAAAAAAACGGTTAAGCCCAATTAAATTAAGTATTTTTTAACTTAAATGAATAAGTTCATCTCAAAAATGCAAAACGATAATTTTAAGTATACTCAACTTAAATCAAAAATGCTAAATTGAGGTTTAAATGTTTATTTAAGGGTTCATTTTTTCTTCAAATTAATTACATTTTCATTCTGTTAGATTTAAAAAAAGAAGAAAAAATAAATAAAAATTCCTGAAAACTATTAATATTATATTTTACACTTTTATTGACACAAATTATTTCAACTATCATCAATCCTAAAGATAACTATAAAATAATAATGCGATGATACAACACAAACATCGCATAGTCAAACATTAGATTTTTTTTTGTTGCGATGATTCCAAAAGGAGTCGGACTCTAATTTTAGCTTAATCAGCAGAAAATGTTTCTTTGCATAATTATAGTTCATCAGCCTCATCAATCTCAGAAGAGTCATCAGCCGCCACCACCACCACCAGCACCAGCTGTAACTCCGTGCAATAATCATATTCCTACGGGAATATTAGGATTTCTATGGCAATTTTTTCACTTTCTTTTTGTGTAACATTATAAATTAAATGTATTATTATTATTATTATTAACATCCTACCATGGGCAATTTATATTATAGTCTTATTTATGTCGTTCAACCACTTGCAATAATCCTGCGACTGTGAGCAGAATTAAAAACTCATTTATTACCGCGTTTTTACTTTTTATGATTTATCAAAAAATATTTATAGAGCTTTTCGTCGTATACGTGACGAATAATTTGTTTGCTTGTCATTAGTTTTTACATTTGAGATGATATTTTGGTTTCCATTCCCTCTGAAATTTAGATTTTCTCGTTGGATAAGAAAGAAGAATAGTGCGGTAAAGATATTTGATATTCAAATTCTCAGCTTTTGATTGGAATCTTGGAGTTTTCGGGCCACCTTTAAAGGTGGCATGTAGGTGGCGCTGTTCAACCATTTTCAAGCTAATTGATGAACTGAAAACACAGGTAGAATGAAAATTTAAATTAATACTAGAATTACATTATTTACAATCCTGGATTCCTCCAGAACATTTACATGGCATCATAATTCGGACTTTTATTCATTTTTTTCCCTTATAGACCTGGAAACCTTTTATTCCATTTGTGAAAATGCAAAAAAAAAAAGGGATATTTCACCACTTTTTCCTTAAATCTCAGAACCACAACAGACCAGGTCCAGATAAAAAAACAAAATAATACATAAACTTGTGAAATCTGGACTTTTTGTGAAACCTTTCCTTTAATGCTTGATCGTTTTGGCACCAGTCGGACACCATACGTCAGTGGGTTTCCAAATCATCAGAACTAAAATTAGTGTTGGCCCAATGAACAGCCGGAAATAAAGTGTGACCTGATACATTTACCAGAAGACGTCTCCGGTTAAAGTTTGGAAGCTGCAGAGTCTCAGTCACGGGGTGAGGTGAGAGAGGAGGAGGAGGAGGAGGGGGGCGAATCTGCAGGACTCAGCCCACCACGCCTCGGTACGGTAAGTTCGTCAGCCATATTGACTGTCTGCACCTCTCCTCCAGCCGTGGGAGCCAAAAGCAGGGACGCGGCTGTATCACCGTCCACCGTCGTTACGCACCGTGTCCGGTAAACGGAGCAGGGAAGGACTCTATTTATACTCTCGGTGGATATAAAGGAGCCGCCGGCTGGAGGGGGAGACAGTCGGACGCATCCCGAGCGCAGACAGGCGGTAGGTGAGTTTGATCGCCTTCCGTTAAGCCGTTCGAGTGTGAGGGATTTGAGTCTGCAGGCCGGTTAACGGGGATTCTCCGCTCCAACTTGTGTCGGACGGGCTGCTTTAAAACGCCACGCGTGGATCTTGTTTCTTTTCTTTTTAAATACATATTATGTATAATATATATATATACATAATATATAATTATACATAATATATATATATATAATATTATATATATATTCTAGTCTTTTTTAGGCACGGATGAGTGGACCGGTGTCACTTTGCAGAGGTGCTAAACATTATGCAACAGAACCGCAGACCCGGTAATTAGATCCGTTTATTCTAAGGTGACCTGAATAAGGTGACGGACCGCAGCTCGCGCCTCCAACAGACGCTCCATCAAATGCATTTATTTCACCTCCGGTTTGGTTGGGTTCTGTTGGTGTTTTCCACGCTGGAGGACTCTCTGCTGCGGGAAAAACGTTTTTTTTTCTTCTTTCTGTTGCGCCGTTTGCAACTTCTGCGCCTGCAGAAGTCTTCAACCGCCGCGAACTGCTAACGGGGAATTAGCGATCTGTGCATTTAAGCAGTCATGGCCTTAGCCGTTTATTTATGTCCGTGCCGCTAAAAAAACAAAAACACACCCTGCAGATGCAGATTACGCACATATATGCGCCGAACTCCCGGCGAACTTTTATCCATCACGTGAATGACGAGTGTTGACACTTGTTGCTTCGTCGAGATGCCGGTGAGAATAGTTTAAACCGTTACTGTTCTCATAGCTATGCTAGTCACAGCGAGTTCTAGTAGAACCCGCTCTTATTTGCGCCACAGGTTTGCACGTAAACAGACGTTTAAGCGCCCACACATGATGTTTGCGGTCCATCTGGCACAAACAGACGCTTCTGACGGAATCTAAGAATCTGATTGGCCACCTTGCTGCAGAGGGAGGAAATCTATTGGCTCTCATTGATGTCACTCAAACGCTCCTCTTCCCCTCGGCCCCGCCTCCTCCGGGGACCAAATTACAACTCATTTGAGAAAGAGGCTCCTGCATCATCATGACACGAGATATACCTTTAACGGCTGGTTTTACATGTCTGGTTATTTTTGGAACCTCTTGAATAATCTCAAGGTGGAATTAAAGGAATAGTTTCAGTCACGTGACCAATTGAAGATTAGATTTCTTTTGTTTTGTTATGCTACCTCAGTCATTCCAAACCGATGACATAAATGATAATATTTTACCGTTAAAAAAATCAAACAGTCATAATCCATTAGTTGGTGGAAGTAAAAAATTTCCATTTATTTGGCTATAATCTAATAGACTTTATTGACTCCAGCTTCTTAAATGGACGGACTCGCTGATTTTCTTTTTCATCTATCGCAGCGAATGAGTAGTTTTTCCGATTTCGGACCGTTTGCTGGACGAAAGTTGCTGCTATCATCCGAGGAATATCAATTCCGTACATTGTCTGTGTTGTCGAAGGGCATGCATGCAGCATAAATAGGTACAGTAGGTCAAAGGTGAACCAGGTTTCTCTGCACAAATACATTATGCCAAGTTTAAGACTCTTCTTCCCCTTCTTTGAATACTGATTCTTCACTGATTTCAAATATTGGATCCAGTCTCGCAAACATTTTTCCAAAGTGGTGTACGTAAACTGTGGAGAGGAAATAGATGTGGATCTCATGTGGCTGCGACCTCTGACCTGTTGTCAGGCAGAAGGATGGAGCTGTTCACAAACCCTGATGGCTCATGAAATCGATTAATAATCGTACAGTCGTGATAAGAATCTCCATCTTATAGATATACAACCAGGCTGTAAAGCTATCTCCTGATCCAATCCTGAGAGCGAAGAAGTTAAATGTTAACTGGTTCCAGCCTCTGAAAAGTTAGGATTTCACAATTTTCTGTCCTGACGAAGATACAGATTAACTCGACACCACAGAGAGGTTCATTTCTCTCCGACGCTCACTTTCCTCCTGAAACGCCTCCTCTGAAGCCCACTTCACTTCTGTGGCCGCCCTCCATCTCAGTTTTGCTCCCTTTCCTTTTCTAAACAATTTTGTAATGGAGCTCACCCTCAGAGGAGCATGGCGCCCTCTCCGACCTTTATCGCTCCAGCTTGCTGATAAACACCTTGAGCAAAATTACTAACTGAACGTTTTGGGCCTTGAACCCTAACGGTTCAGGTCACAACCAGAATCGTATGATTTACTTCTTATCTCCCTCATGAAGTTGTTGGTTCAATTTACTCCAATATGTGTTCATGTTAGTCGACACAAGGAGATATATCTGGTATACATCCAGTTCATGGTTCATATTTTACTCCCTGGATGGAGCTTTTTACAAAAAAACACTGTTTGGACAGAACTTCAAGTTCATATTTTACTCCTCAAGCGTGAGTTCAGAAGAAAAACAAACATGGAGGACGATGGACGTCCTCATCGGCCCTCTTGTGATGTATCTTGCGTGAGACGTTATAAAGACACTTGTGTTGATGCCATACTTCAACAAGCTGCTCCTCTTCTTCTTCTTCTTCTTCGAGGATCCACCTGCGTCAGGGTTCAGGTATGTTTGGGTTTCTGTTCGCTGTAATTGTCGTTTGAGATAAACCTGGAATCACGCCACGCCCCACTGACCATTGGGGGGGCGCCAAATGGGGCGTTTTATCCTCTAATGTGTAACCAGTATAACGCTGACCGACATCATCGAGTCTCTTTCCTTCCCTCACCTTAAACTTCTCCGCCGCTTTTATGAACCTTGTGTGTGAAACATTCTGACGGCGAGGGTTTTCCCAAGTGGATCACGTTGTTGGTAACCACCAAGACGTAGGCTGGATGCTCAGGATGTTGTGTGTTTGTGGGTTCATGGATCACAGCCTGAGCTTTTGTGCCGTCTGACAAACTGCAGCTTTCAGTCGATGGGGGTTCAGTTCTGTGGAACAAGTAAATCCTTGTTGTCAAACAGCAGTTGGTAGTTTCCTGCTGAAGGAACTTGTTCTGGATGAATCGATGGGGAAGATGAGCATCTTTGAAGGTCACCTTTAAATCATCTTAACACGGGATATTCCAAAAATAAGATTCATAGAACCTGAAATCAATATTAAGTGAAGCTAGTATCATTTGTGAGATGCGCTCCAGACAGAAAAAAACGATAGGCTGACGGATAAACGGACGGACAAACCGATGAGAAAGCAAAAAAAAAACTATCGTAGGAATCCTCAGAGTCTAAATCCCATCAGAAAAACAGCCATTTGGGAAAATGCTGATTAAAAGAACAGTTTTTCCTGCAGCCTGGCGTAAGATGGCAGCATAATTGACATCTAAATGTGATTATAACAATAACCCACCCTCCCCCAACAAATGCCTTTCCTCCAGCAAATAGTCTGCACTCACTCAATGCCGGATAATCTCCTTATTTCAGATCATTATTTTAACAAATGGTCTTTTGGATGGCCTAAAAAAAAATATGGAGATTTGTGTTGTTTTTGCATCATAGTGTTAATATCTTCGCTTAAAGACGAAACGGCAAAAATGGGAGCTAGAGATCCAGATCCATCAACGGTGAAGGAAACTGAATCCAGCCGGTGGTCACGCAGAGAGGAAGCAGGACTCCATAAAAGTGTGTAAAATCTAACTGCTGGGATTGATTGGGAAAGAAGAGAGGGATGAAAGAGTGCACGAGTCTCTTTCTGCATGAATGGTGACCTGGCAGCGGTGCCCTCTCAGGAGCGACCCCCCCACCACCCACACACACACACACCCACACACACACACACCCCGCTCTCAGTGAATGAAGGGAATGGAATACACCCAGGTTTACGAGAGAGGGGGGAGGCTAAATAAAGGAGACCTGTGTTCCTTTGGCTGCTTTCATCTACAGCAAACTCAAGAAGTGACCCTGTGTGTGTGTGTGTTTGTGTGTGTGTTAGTGAGTGTGTGTGTGTGTGTGTGTGTGTTAGTGAGTGTGTGTGTGTGTGTGTGTGTGTGTGTGTGTTAGTGAGTGTGTGTGTGGGCGTGCAGGCCAGGAGGTCATGTGTTTCCGTAACGCCCGGAGCCTTAAAATCCACCTCGATTGTAGATGGTTATCACTTTCACCTGGAAAACTGCTGAATGCTGTTTATCCAGATTATTTACAAAATATTGTTAAAATTGGCAGCATATATTAGAGGTGTTGTCTGTACAAATGTCGGGCTGTCTCGATGAAGATGATAGATGGAATAAAATCATCATTATGTTTTTATTAGTGTGTAGTTTACTGAAAATTATAAACTTCGTCCACTTCTTCGTGGAGAAATGTTTCGTCTCTGATAATGGCTTACTATCTTCAGTTGGGTGGGTGAGGGATGGTGGAACGATGAAGGTGGAGGTCCTAGCCGGACCAATTCATGGCTCTGGCAGCCCCTGGGGGGCAACTTTCCTCCGCGGCAGTTTGCTGTAACAGCTTGGACAGGTTTGGGACTTGCAGCTTCAGCTGAAATCTTTACGGCGCCCCCTCCTCCCGGACCCTCCGCGACCTCCCAGGGCCTCTGACAGAGTCCTTGAGGCACCTTCCTTCTTCCTCTCCCTGAGGGAGGAGGGACAGGGCACACCCCACAGTGTCTGTCAACACTACAGAACTTCCTCTTTGGGCTGTTCGCCATAACGGAATATCTATTTCCACATTCCTCTGTCACACCAACCAACTGCATGTCCTCTCTCACCACATCCAGAGACTTCCTCTTTGGTCCTCCCCTTCTTCTCCTGCCTGGCAGCTCCAGCATCCTTCCACCAGTAGATCCACTATCTTCCTCATCACGGGTCCAAACCATCTCAATCGACCTCTGGCCTCTCTGACTGTGTCTCCAGGACGTCTAACCTGGACCGTCCCTCTGATGTCCTCCCCTCTAATCCTGTCCATCTCTGCCACCTCCAGCTCTGCCTCCTGTTTGTTATCTGACCTGTAAGCGTTGACCTTTAGCCGCACAGAGAACACCTTCGGGCCACCGTAGATTCTTGGATAGGGAGAGCAAGCTTCGGCGCACTTAATTCTACGTACTGCACCTTTAACGTCTTTACATTATATTTGCTGCTGGAGGTGAAAGCTGTTCCGCCTGAGCCGAAGGAGCGAGCGGGTTATTTTAGTATTCAGTGTCTTCACTTATCTGCCGGCTGCAGGTAAATGGGTCACAGCCAGCTTTGCATCCGTACGAGTCCTTCACCTGCCGACGCCCTCTTCCCCATAATGCATTATTCCACCCCGCACCTCTCCCCACCAATAAGGTGGAATATGAAGATTAGGTGCGGCAGGGGGAGATAGAGGGGTGGAGGGAAATTGCTCAGGGAGACCGGGATGTTAAACTCATCAAAGAGGACTGAGGACTCACTTTTATGAAGGTTCAGTATCTGGAATTACGTGTAGCTGATGTTAAATAGACGCCAACATCACATTTCTGGTGCCTGAGGTGCTTTTATCTCTGCAGGCGGACCCTAAACTACTGCAAGGGATTAAGTTGAAGCAATTATTATTCTCCCTGCTGGGCATCGGTTAGAATTGAAGTCCAATTCAGTGGCCGGCAAAGAGATAATTCTGGAATTCTCTGGCAGTCGTCTGCACAGCAGCAGGTCGTGTGTTGACTGTAGAAATGAGGAGACGAGGAAACAGTTTAATTAATTACATTAGCCAGCTGACTAAAAGTACGTCGTAGATTAAATAAAGCTCAGATGCCGTCTAGACATCAGGGTCAGCTCAGGCCTGGGGCGTGTGATATCCCACGTCTGCGACAATAACTGGATTCTTGACATCAGGTTCTCGTCTAGAATGCGGAACCGTTGGCATTCAAGCCTGATTACCTAAAAGTAAAGGATGTATTTGCATGGTTTTTTTTATACAGAGGTAGGTTTCGGCGTATCCCAGAGGTACCTTTTGGTGATGTTACGTGTTTTGCGGCATTTAAAATGATATAAAATGAAATAATAACCCCGTTCGGAGTGGTGACATCACTATGTGGCGCCTTTGATCTTTCTTTAGGGTGGAGTTAGAGAGAGAGAGAGAGAGAGAATTGGCCTTATTTTATTTAAAGTGTACGCCTATTACTCTGTGATGTCATTATAAAATTTTACAATTCACTTTAACTATATTCAATATTTGTCTAAAATGTAGGAATCCCTCTCTGAGTCTGAAATCATTTATAACTCTTTAAATTTGAACATTTAAAAAGTTCTAAAGACATTAATGACTTAGATTCTTTGAGACACACAACTCTGGTTAAGTTTGCTATAGTTTGAAAAGTGACATTGTTGATGACTCATAACAAACTTCGGTTTTTAGCACCTTTCATACAGGAAGTACAGCTCATAAATTGAAGAAGACTCCCGCAGGCCCGAAGAGTCGGACTCTGCTCTTAGACGGAGCTGGCGATCCGGCCCGGTTTAATCCTCGGCGCTGACACTGGAGCTATTTTGGACCTCACATATCGAGGCACTGGCACCTACGGGACACCTACCAGAATCTAAAACCTGTTTTAGATTCTAGTGGCATGCAGCACCAGATAAACCCACAGGGTTCAGAAAACCCTCAAACACTTTCAAATGACTTCTCAAATGAAGAAGTGGAAACTTTTGACAAACCTCCCTCTCCGAGTTGTTTCCTTCCTCTCCTTCGCTCGCCAGATTCTCTTCGTTCTTCCCGTTCTCATCTTTTTCTACGCCCTGTTTTCTCATTTGTCCCTCCCAAACTGCTACTTAGCGTTCGTGTTTTATGCTGGTGGAGCTCCAGAATCCATCTTTTAGCTGCATGAACGTTCCTTTCAGCCGTAGCCAAATGTTCAGTAGCGGCTGTCAGCACCAGGACTCTCCGCCTGATATTTATTGTTGAACTCAATTCACTGGAAGAGAATGAGGCTCTACCGGATCCGGTCATCTGCAGGTCAACGGAATGAGTTGTTTAGAGTTGCCGGGGGCGACATAACGTTATAATGATATAATGGTATAACCTAACAGATCTTGAATTGGTTTTAGCATGATGAAGTGAATTGTGACTATATCACAGATTTGGGGTGGGTGATCGGGCCTTCTGTTCTGCAGCCCCTCGTCTGTGGAATGCCCTCCCTGACCATCTGAGGGCTCCACAGACGACAGAGACTTTTAAAAAAGGACTTAAAACTTTCCTTTTTAGCAGAACTTATAACTTTTAATTAACATTGCTGCTTTTTGGTCATATTTTTATATAATTATTCTCATTATTATTATTAATATTTGAGTTTGTAATGGGACAAACTGGTCCTTCACTTTTGGCTTCTTCTGTTAATCAGCATATTGTACTTTTCTCTCATATACATGGTCACGATTATCACGCCGACCTCCGTATTGCCTGTTGAGGTTGATTAAATCTTGTTTTGCCCTTCAGTCTTGGTGTGGCGGAGCTGATTCCCCAGTTAAAAGCGGGAGAACCAGTTCTAAACCACATTAATACGGAATCTTACCAGGAAGAATCCAAATCTCAAGTGTCTCATGTTTCTTAAAGAGCCACGAAATCACTGAACGTAATCTTCATTTGACCTCCCTTTAAGATTTGCCAATAAAAAATTTGATGAACTGGATAAAGTTTAAAGCAGCATTTTTTCAAGCAATACTCAGAAACTAAGTTGTATAAATCTCAAAACTTCCCCAGACACAAAGAAACGAGACGGCAAAACAAAACTATTATTGTTACTTAACGGGTTTCCCTTTAATATATAGTTTCTTCATTCTTTATTCTCTTAGTTTGCGGCTCTTGTGCTTTTTAAAACTTGTACCTGACGCGATTGTGGGAATAAAATATCTTCTGCATCTTCAGAATGCATGAATGGTTCTCCGTTAAAACCAAAAAAATGCCCTGCATTCAGTTTTTTGCTGTTGTTCTGACACACTTTCGTTTCCTGACACCATGACACATTTCTCAGAAAGAACGCTCGTATCGCATATTCCCTCACCGGAAACCAAATAATGAGGAGGAGGAGGAGGAGGCTGTTTTTTTTCTTCATTTTAATCTGAAACCCAGAATTTAACGTCCTCCAGAGCAGCTTAGAGGTGCAGCACTGGTTACCATGACGATGTAGTTTTCATGATATCAACCAACCTCCATAGTATTATTATTATTATCATTTTTATCATTATTGTTATTTGTCTCTGACGTTTCTTTGTTGCGGTGTTCCAGGCGCTGCTGCCCCGGTGAGAGGCAGGAAGACGGAGGACGACTTCTTTCGGTTTTCTCAGCAGCAGGGGGGCGGAGATAGGAGAAAGATGCCCAAACCAGTGAGTAGCTAACATGCTTTTTGTTGATTTACGTCCTCCTTCTTGTGTGTCTCTCATGAAAACAGGTACGGCCTGCAGCATTCTCTAATGCTACAAGGTTTTTCCTCCACCTATCTGCTGGATTCCGCACTTTTTGTCTTGGGGAATTTAACTTGTCGTACCGATCCTAGCATTTGGAATCCATAACTTCTTGTAGGAGGAAGAATGAATGAAGTAAAGATAATTATTACAGCGGACTGTATGTCATAATTAGTCTGTCAGAAAGTCTTTGGCACTCAGACACTACGGGGAAATTGTTTTCAAATCTTTCCTGAGCAGCAGGGAGATAAATCCCCCATGATGTATGTGATGGTGGTGGTGGTGGCTGATGACTCTGCTGGGACCAATGAGGCTGATAGGGAGATAAATCCCCCATGATGTATGTGATGGTGGTGGTGGTGGCTGATGACTCTGCTGGGACCAATGAGGCTGATAAAAGTCTGGGTGATGACAGGAAGACGAAGGGTGTGCATGAATGTGTGTAAGGATCCAGAGGGAAGCAACTTTAAGGATGGCAGAGATACAATGTAGGTGAGACAGTTGTACCAGAAAGATAAGACGTGAGACAGTTGCGTCAGAAAGTTAAGACGTGAGACATTTGAGGCAGCGGCTTGTGACGTGTTTTTAACTGATAGAATAATATCAGTTGTGTTATTTTGCGGCGCAGACACAGCTCTGAAGCTCCCTTCCCTCTGAATGACCAAACAACAAACGTCGTCGGCTCCTCCAGACATCTAATCTTTTTTTTTTTACCCCCTCTGCATGATTTGACTGAAGCTTGAGAGTCCGGCGAGGACGAAGAGGCCCGGGCCGAAGTGCAGGAATTGATTTCAGATCCGTCAAGAAAACACACAAAAAAAGAGAATGGAGTCATTGTTCTTCATCCGTCGCTGCTCTATCTGTTTTTTAAGTGGGTACAAAGTCTGCGCTCTGACTCGGCAGTAATGTGTAACAGGAGTTTTGGGAAAACATGCCCTCGGCCTCTCACACAGTGGGTCACTCTGTGGAACTGTCCTGTCTATTGAAGAGGGCAAACACAAAGAGGGCTTTTTTCTCGCCTCTATTTCTGGCCCGGTGGACAGTGGGAGCCTTCACGGCGCTCCGACACAAACACAAACGGGCCGGGTTTTTCACCGCCGCTTGTGTAACAGGATTATGGAGCGACGCCATTTATAATATTACCTTTAATGTGGCGGAAGCGGGCGCATAAATGGGGCCCGGATCCAACGCCTTGTTCAGTTGATCTTTGTTTTTAATTGTTTTTAATTGTTAGTTTGTCAGTTCATTTTGAAGTGAACAAAATGTAAGACAGATATTATTTATTATTATTTATTATAATTAAGGGCTGGCTGATTACGTCGAATCATAGTCGTGATGCAAAGCTCTCAATTTTCTGTTCCAGACCTCGCCTCTGGTCATGACCTCTGAGCAGTGACCGGAAGAATGAGGTCAAGGAGACCCTCGGCTGAAAGTAGCTTCCTTTGTAGCGGGGGGGGGGCTGGGCTGAGTCTTTGAGATAAGGTGAGGAGGTGGGGCATCCAGAGGGAGCTGCTCCTTCTTTGTGTTGAAAGGAGAAGGTTGTGGAGGTTCAGGCATCTGATTAGACCGGGTCTCCTGTCACTCAGGAGTGGGAGGGGACCCCCGGGGGAGACCGAGAAACTTCCTCGAGGGGCTATAAATCTAATCTGGCCTGAGAATTCACACCGTCACAACTACAGGGATAGTTTGGATAAATATGTGATTCTGTAGGTGGACAAAAGTCCAACCCCCTCATCATCATCGTCATCGTCGTAACTCCCGACGGTGAACCAGTAAATTCTGGTTTTGTCGGATCGGCTCAAAATAGGAGCGCAGAGGTGAAACCGGAGGGGAGGATGGGGGGCTTATCGTGGCAGGTTGTTTACGATGTTTCTCCCTGCTTACAGCGTTATCTACAGCCGACCAGAGCCCCTGTTCCATCAATCTCAATAATGGGGAATTAGGCCGGGCCAGATTCCTGGAAAGAGACCAGAGACATGTGACGGAAAAAGTGATGAGAGGATGGGGGGGGGGGTTAAAAAAAGAAGGAAAAAAAAGGGTCGTGTGAAATAAAAAAAAGGCAGAGAGTCTGCGGGATGAAATCTTTTAAAGGTTCGGAGCAACCCATATCGGCCATAACATTATAACCACCTGCCAATTATTGCGTAGATCCCCAGTAACCTTTGGTGTCACTGTCTGTTCTGACGCCAGTCCATCAGAACCTGCTTTGACTTTTTCAGCTGTTTGTGCCACAGTACCTCTCAGTCCAACCGCTCAAGGCAGTACGCAGTCCACCCCGATTTGGGATCTGCCCGTCAAAATTCAGATTCTTAATCATGTAGAATGAAGTCGGAGAAGATCACAGGTCGTGTAATCAGGCGACCGACATCGTAATTCGTAAAGGTTTAATTTGGATAGGAGGAAAGTAACAAGTCCCGCCCACTGACAGACGCCATTATGTCGAGCTTACTTCTGTTATTTTGTCTTCACCTGTCGGTGGTTATAATGTTATGATTGTAGTTGAAGGTGTGGATGTTGTGTTAGACGCGTTGGTGAATGAGAAATCCGTGAATGGATGAGGAACATCTGGAGAAAGATGGAGGTAAGAGGTGGAGGTAAGAGGTGGAGCGCGAACAGGTAGATGAAAATCTTCCTGGAGAGAACAAAATGGTGCAGATGAGATTAACGCGACTCTACATGGAATAAAAAAAAAAGAAAAAGGCCCACAGAGAGATAAAAGAGGATTTAGGAGAGGACTGAGTGACGGGTACTTTGTTCATATCCAGTCCAGAGAAATGACACCCAATCTGCCCTCGAGGGGAACTCCCACTCCGGTTACATCAGGCCGCACGTTGACATTAACACAGGCGGTCGGACGGTAAACACATCGACCTTTCACTGCCTCGCCGGAGCTTTCTCCGCCTGTTTGGGCCGTCAAAGCACTCAAATGACACACGGGCTGAACGTTGAGTGGCCGACCCCTGCGGGCCCGGTCCACAATCATCAAGCATGTAAGCTATAGCTTGGCTCCGTTGGCGTCACAGCTACTGCAGAGCAACAAAAGGATCAGGAAGAGAAACGGGTCCTGCAGGTAAAGACTCCTCTTTGAGTGGAGCTCCTGATGAAATAGTCCGTTGTCTCCCTGAGAGGCGAGACAGGCGCTAACCTGGTTAGCATCGGCAGGCTATTAAAAAGTGAATCTGTTCTGGAGCGTAGTCTTCCTCAGGGCCGCGTTTTAATGGTCTTTCTGTGTGAAGGCGACATCTTTATTTTAACCTTGATTCTGCAACTTAGCTCTACGGAGATAGGAGACCTTGTTCCCCACAGAGGTCAAAGGTCAGGGTGAGGAGCAATCAATGCTTGCATGAGATTCTAAACACAAAGAGAGTTGGAATGAATGAACAATATACTTATTTTGTTACGTTTATAAGAAAACAGAGCCTTGTTTTTCTGAAATAATGACACTGGAAGTGTTTGTTTCTAAAGAAATTCAGCTGCAGACTCGGCGATACCAAAGAGCACCAGGCGGCGATCCAAAACAAAACCCCTTTTAGACATAGAACAGGTCTTCTAACAGTTGAAGTGAAACCAACCTTGATTATCTGTCTCCATGCACGTGTCAGTGGGCGGGAAATATCAGGCAGCAGTGAGGTTGAAAAATATGGATAAGCAGAAAGATTTAGGGACTTTGCCACGGATCAACTTGTGATGGCTAGACGACTGGGTCAGAACATCTCCAGAAATGCAGGTATTGTTGGTTTAAGGCTTAAACCAACCGCTTAAACTTTAAGCGGTCTAAGGGAGGACAGTTAGTACACCAGAATCATCGCTGCATGGCGGAAGTGAAGGTTAGCGCCTGAAATGCATGCGCATGAAAAACCTACGCAGTATGAAGCAGGGGGTTTTAATGTTATGGCTGATCAGTTTACTTGAGATGTAACGGTAGGTTGATCCACAGGATGGGGGGGGGGTAAGGTGCTGAAAGTCTTCACAGGTTTCAGCACCTTGTGCGAGAGATTAAGCCGACCTTAAATCCATATTGGTGGTGTGTTCAGGGTCGTCTGGAAATGTCACTACATCTGACCTTGTAAGATTACTGTTGGGACTTTCATGGAAAAAAAAAAAAGGGGGGGCGGGAAAGCCTGACCTAGGTGTTTCCTCAGGCGTGAGATGAAATTTGAAGGGTCTGAAAGGGGCTTTAGGTGGAAGACCGACCCTTTATGCTGAGGAGGAGGACCGGGGGCAGAGAAAGGAGACATGGGAAATGGAAGATAGGAGCGACCATGAAGGCAACACCGCAGAAATCCAATAACTCACACCCCGGGAGTTAAATTGAGTATTGATATCGACTTAATTCGCACACATGTGCTCATACATATTTACTCTGTGTGTGTGTGCGTGTGTGTGTGTGTTTTTGTTGATTCAGGGTGTCAGACATGGTGGGACGTCGTACATTATTGATTTATTGCTGCGTTTTGCACATGCCTCCCCTCCTGGCGATGGCGTCCCTGGGGTCTGGGCACTGATGGGGGGGGGGGGGGAATCAAACCCGGGCTGGAGGCTTTAAATATTTCAGAGGCTCATTTTAATTTCTATAATGGGAATTATACTAGTCACTAAATCTAATTAGAGGGAGGATGTGAAGAGTCACATGACCTCCTGCAAAATGTTCTCGGACAAAACCTTCATTTTGTGTTCAAAATGTAAAACCACCATATGACTACACACACACACACACACACACACACACACACACACACATGTCCGCTTTATGACACACACCCATGTCCGCTTTAACACAAACACACACATGTTCCTTTTAACACACACTCACACATGTCCGCTTTAACGCACACACACACATGTCCGCTTTAACGCACACACACACATGTCCGCTTTAACGCACACACACACATGTCCGCTTTAACGCACACACACATGTCCGCTTTAAAAAACACACACGCATGTCCGCTTTAACACACACAAATGTCCGCTTTAACACACACACACACACACACATGTCCGCTTTAAAACACACACACAAATGTCCGCTTTAACACACACACACACACACACATGTCCGCTTTAACACACACACACACACGTCCGCTTTAACACACACACACACGTCCGCTTTAACACACACACACACGTCCGCTTTAACACACACACACGTCTGCTTTAACACACACACATGTCCACTTTAACACACACATACGGCCCGCTTTAAGACACACACACACGTCTCTCTTTAACACACACACACACACACATGTCCGCTTTAACACACACACATGTCCGCTTTAACACACACAAATGTCCGGTTTAACACACACACACACATGTCCGCTTTAACACACACAAATGTCCGCTTTAACACACACACAAACACACATGTCTCGCTTTAACACACACACACATGTCCGTCTATGATTTTTGTTGCAGGCTCTTTGTCCCCCCCCCCCAACACACACACACACACACACAAGTATTGTCTGAGCGTTTTAAGTCTGACCAGGTTATGAGTTTTTACCCGTTTACACGACAACAAAGACGTTTTGTCTTTGCACTTTAAAGAACTTCTGGTTTTAGACACAACGATTATGATCCCCGTACACACTAAACTACAAAAAAGGGCTGCAGTTCATATGCCAGACCAGTAGTTGGCGGCATAACTTTTCAGAATCAACACCACCGAAGAAGAGCGAGCAGGAAGCGTGGATGATCACCTTTGATCAGGGTGCAGCGACTCTACGGTTCCTGCAGGAGCGTCGATGAACTCTGAGTCTTCGGCAAAACAAAACCAACATGGTGGTCCAACATTGTTATTGTTGTTCTGGGTGGGCGGGGCTATCAGGGCTGGAATCGTAACAGGCATGAGTGAAGTGGGGGATGTGGAGTCGCTGTTTTCAAAGACCTGCGTTTTGCCAGTTTACATGGAAACAGTTTCCCTCTATGACCCGTTTGCAGAAGGTTGGTTTTCAGGCTCCCCCAAACGGTTTGATAAACATATGGTCATAATCTATTGGCTGACTGAAGAGGAGATAATGAAATGGTTCATACTGGTCTTTCTGAACAGAACTTTTTTCTTGTACGATGATTTGCTGATGGCCGGTTGACCCTGAAGAACCAGTGGAGATGCTTCTTGGGTCAAAGGTCGCGATCTCTGGAGTGTCTTCACTTCTCGTCTCTCAGCTACACACACTCTGCTTTTACATTAATAATTCATGTGTGTTTATAGTGGCGTGGTTCCGGTCCGGCTGCCGGAGCTGCTAAATGGAGTTGTTGATCATCTCGCCTCATTAGGGTGAAGTGAAGGAACTTCCTGTCTGCTGCTTCCTGGCAACAGGAGGAGAGTAAACAGCCGGAGCCACACATGGACTCACAGTAACACACTGTGTGTCTGTGTGTGTGTGTGCGTGCGTGTGTGTGTGTGTGAGAGAGAGTTCACTGTGTGCGTGTGTGTGTGTGTGTGAGAGTTCACTGTGTGTGTGTGTACTCTAGGTGTCTGCGAGAGTTCACTAAGTGTGTGTGTTATCTATGTGTGTGTGAGAATTAACTGAGTGTGTGTGTGTGTGTGTGTCTTCCCTTATTTTTCCTTCAGCACAACTTCTTCATCTTCTAATTTCAACATCTCCACTTTCAGTTTTTCGGCTCACTGGTTCTTCTCACCCTTCAGAATCTGGTTTTACTTCTATAATCCTTTTTCCCGGGTCGGGTCTGGTTGGCAGCAGGCTCAGACGGGTGTTACAGATTTCCTCTCCCCGCCCATTATGCGGCGGTTGTATTTTCGTGCAGGGAGGATGAGGATCACAGAAAACCTTCATCAGTGATGTTCTTCACTTCTAACCCATGAGTTATTCATCAGACTGTTGATGAAGACACCTCTTCTTCTTCCTCTCTGCAGATCAATGTGCGCGTCACCACCATGGACGCTGAGCTGGAGTTTGCCATCCAGCCCAACACGACGGGCAAACAGCTCTTCGACCAGGTGACCCACACACACACACACACACTCACATACACTCACACACATATACATACCCTCACACACACACACGCACACACACATACACTCACACACATATACATACCCTCACACACACACACAAACACACACGCACACGAACAAACACTCATACACACATACACACAAACATACACACATACACACATACACACTCACATACACTCACACACATATACATACCCTCACACTCACACACGCACACACACACGCACACAAAAAACAATCATACACACATACACACACACGCACATGCATAACACATACAGACACAGGAAGAAAAAAAAACTCACACACTCTCTGATACACACATACACACTCACACACGTACACACACCCACATGCACAGACACACACATAATCTTACACACACACACACACACACATATTTGTATTTCTTGAGTGAACTCTCTGACCTGTTGACTGAATGAAAGACGGACCTCAGGGTGGACGCAAGGGTGCCAGTGGGTGCTTGGACGGGTTTGGGTCGGTACCGGTTCCGGCACAGAGAATCTCTTTGTGTGAACACAGTGGATGGAGGCGTTGGGTGGAGGACATGGGCCTGTGGGTGTGGGAAGTTAAAGGGCAGCTTTCAGCATTGTTTCAGCATCCAGAGAAGAGACGCTCATTGTTTTCTGTTTTTTTATTTTATCCGGTTGTCTGTTTTCTCTTTACGCTCTGAGATCAAAACAGCTACAAGAAGCTACAGGAAACAGAGTTAATTATCTCATTATTTATTATATTCCTGAAAAAGTCAGTCAAAT
>VRLP01007717.1:0-20277 GCA_009660295.1 Lophius piscatorius | reverse complement strand
TAACTCTAACTGTCTGTCTGTAACTTTAACGGTCTGTCTGTAGAATGTGGCGTTCACATTAACTCAGACTGGGCCCTTTAAGAACTCTGAAGAAGAGGAGGATGAATAAGTTCTGACCCCTTCAGCTGAGATGGAGCCTCTGTGGTTCTGTTCACCTCAGACGGGTCTTTGGGTTCTGTCCGCCCTCAGCCTCTTTATTTTGCTCAAACGTAAGAATGATCCAACGTTCCTTCGGTTCCTGGGAACGAGGGGGCGGAGCTTTAAGCGGCAGCGCCACCGCAACTCAGAACCAATAGTTTTAAGTCACCGTGATTGATGTTCTGATCCGGTTCACTGGAATGAAAATGTTTTGGGTCCTTTCTGCCAGGTGATCAGCTGATGGTACTGAACACATGAGCCGCGGCGAGAGCCCGTCTCCCCGCCACGTGTTTGTTTACACGGAACCAAAGTCCACCAGCGGGCCGTTGCACCTCAGGACCGTTAGCTGCCGTTAGCTGCCGTTAGCTGCCGTTAGCTGCTAACGTTGGACTTTCACTTCTACTCGTCACTTTTTGATGTTTTCATCGGAAACATTTCACCGAACCCGTTTCCGTTAGCTAACATTTATATCAGTTACATTTAGCTAACGGCTCAGCAGGAAGTGTTTACGGTACCCTCAGATGTTAGCCGACACACTTAGCTTACGTTTAATCAAACCCGTTACATCTGTCCGATACTTTAGATAACATTTAGTCAAAAACTGTCATTTGTACCCATTAGCTTTAGCAAACTAAATATTCATTCGAAACCTTTAACTCCTCCCCTCTTAGTTAACTATTCACGTTTAGCTCCACTAGTGTTAGCCAACCGGTTGTGCCAAAGTTTTAGATGTAAGTTTACTGTTAGCTAACTGTAGCTAGCTAACTATTTCTGTTAGCTAACTTTTAGCTAACGTTTTTAATGATCTGACAAGTAAACACTTAAAAAGATTTTTCTCATAAATTCCTCTAAAGTTTAAAGACTTTTGTTCCGGTCCAGTTCATCTGCTCACAGATCAGAACCTGTGATCCGACTTCGCTAGCGGTCCATGTGATCGGATTATCCAGGACCGATGTGTGAACGGGCCACAAAACGCACAGAACCTCTTCAAGAGCGACGACATAAAGGTCCGAATAAAACCTCGGATCAGTTTCAGAACATCCTGACCACCAGAACCACAGGAGAACCGGACATCCAAAATAAACCAGTCCAAAAACATTTTTACAGAAATAAATAGTCCAAAGCGACTAAATCTACATATTCATAGAAAAACATGAGCATAAACAGAATCTCCCGGTTCTGTAAAACCAGCCCTCAGACCCGCGGACAGACCCACTCATCCGGAACCTCTCCCTTCACAGCAGCGTCGGACCTTTGGTGCTGTAGCTCATGGCGGGGAAGTGGCGGGCCTCGACGTCCCAGTGGGCGTGAGGCTGGTGGGAGGCGGCGGGCGGGGCGGCGGGGATCCAGTGGTTCATGTAGGAGGCCATCAGCAGGGTCAGCTCCAGAATCTGAGACGAAAGCGGGTCACAACGACCCAGAGACTGTCAGACAGAACTTTAGTCTCTGAGCTACGACAACGTTTCCCCCGACAGGAAGTGGATTCTTGTGTGAAATATTTAACAGCCTAAACTTTGAATGGATTGATACTGTTGTGAAATCCAAACTAAAACAGAACCAATATTTAAACGGGCCCATGGAGCCCAGATGAGCAGAATAAGATCACAGACCTTTGAAGGCTTTGATCAGTCAGAACCTTATAGAAAGTACATTATATATATTCATCTCGGCTCCATAAGGCCCGTTTAAATATTGGTTCTGTTTTAGTTTGGACTTTTTTCTAGTCACTGTCTACCTCTGGTTGGGGTCTCAGGAGGCTGGAGGCTCAATAAACCCGAGGCGCCCACCCATCAGCACCCGGCGCTGAGGTTAGCCTAATTAGCTCCTATCGCGGCGGAAACATGACTGAGCTGAAGCCCCCCCGGTTCTGTTCATAAAAGAAGACAAACGGCCCGTTTCCTCAATCCGCCTCCAGAACAAAGGACCACTGTTGGCTGCTTCAGCACCGCCGATGCTTTTATGGCGCTCCGGCACCTAAAACACTCAACAGCCGCTCCGCCGGTACTGGCCCCCGGTCCCACGGCCCGATCACATGACCTCGTAAACGGCGGCTCAGCCGGCTAGGACCGAGCCGGACCTCATGTGACGCGGCTGAGAGGACGTGAGTTTCTGGATTTATTCTCCTCGTCTCAGATTGAGCTGGATCGGTCCGCTGGGTTCTGCTGGGGCGCCGACCATAAAACAGCTCACGATGAAACAAACCGCCTCTGTTACAATTATCCAGATAGACGGAACATTTATATCTAAACGTTAAATATAAACGTTAAATATAAACGTTAAATATAAACGTTATATCTAAACGTTAAATATAAATGTTAAATATAAACGTTAAATATAAACGTTAAATATAAACGTTATATCTAAACGTTAAATATAAATGTTAAATATAAACGTTAAATATAAACGTTATATCTAAACGTTAAATATAAATGTTATATCTAAATAATAAATATAAATGTTAAAATTTTAATGTGAAATTTAAACGTTAAATATAAACATTAAATCTAAACATTAAATATAAAAGTTGAATCTTATCATTAAATCTAAATGTTTAACGTTAAATCTTGACGTTAATTATAACGTTAAATATGAACGTTAAATCTAAACGTTATATCTAAACGTTAAATATAAACGTTAAATATAAACGTTAAATATAAACGTTAAATATAAATGTTAAAATTTTAATGTGAAATTTAAACGTTAAATATAAATGTTAAAATTTTAATGTGAAATTTAAACGTTAAATATAAACGTTATATCTAAACGTTAAATATCAACGTTAAATATAAACGTTAAATATAAACGTTAAATATAAACGTTAAATCTAAACATTAAATATAAAAGTTGAATCTTATCATTAAATCTAAATGTTAAATCTAAATTTTAAATATAAATGTTTAACGTTAAATCTTGACGTTAATTATAACGTTAAATATGAACGTTAAATACAAAAGTTAAATATGAAAGTTGAATCTAAACGTTAGATCTAAATGTTTAACATTAAATCTAAACGTTCAATATGTTTAAATATAAACGTTAAATATTAACGTTGAATCTAATCATTAAATCTAAATGTTTAAAGTTAAATCTAAACATTTAATATAACGTTAAATATAAATGCAACGGTTTAATCTTAATAGTAAATATAGGTGTTAGATGTTAAACTTAATGTTTAATCTAAATGTTGAGTTTTATATATAATTATATTGTCATATATTTTAAATCTAAACGTGCAATATAAATCAAAATGTTGAGTATAAATGAATTATATTCATTATATATTATATATTTTCATGGTTAGTTTTGTTATAATATTACAGCAAAACTAAACATGTATTAAAAATACCTTTGGTTTATTTTTGTTTGTTTTTAAATATTAATTCATCTAATATGGACAACTAAGAAGAATGAAAGTCAAAATATGCAAATCTGTGTTTTCTGTCTGATGTCCTTCTGCTCAGACGAGTAAAGTCAATAAAGTATCTGAGGTAAACAAGGACAGAATTCTACCGCTTTAGAAACATTTGAAAGTAATTTAACATTTAGATTTAACATTCGACATCTCATTTAAAATGTTTTTATCAGATTAAATAATAGAATAATCCTTTTTATTACTTTTAGACGACTTTTTCTAGTATTTGTTCTTAACCACCTTTTCTTTTTTTTATCTTTGACGTTTAACTGTCGTCTGTAAGTTGTAGCAAGCTAGCATTTAAATACTAACAAATAATAATAATAACTAATAATAATAAAAAATGTTTTATTAATCATTATACATAAGAATAATAACATTAATAACAATAAATTAAAATAATACATAATACACTGGGAATCTTAGCTTAGGCCATGGAACAGGATGACCTCTGACCTTCTGCGGCTGCCTTCAGGACTCTCACCTTGGGTTTGGACATTGCAAACAACATCTTCTCCACGCTCCTCCTGGCGGCGCCCGGCTCCCTCTGCTGGTTGGTCACCACCATGAAGTCGTCGCGGCAGCCGCCGAACGTGATGACGGCCTGGTAGGAGTGCGTGACCAGCGTGTGCTGAAAGTTAAAGCGTCGCCAGCGTGAAACACGGAACCGGGTCCAAAATAGAACTCAGACTTCATGCGGTGGGACTCGTTTTGGTTTGGGGACATTGAGTGCGATGAGGCGTGACATCATTTCCTGTCATTTGCACTTTGTTTTTCCATGTCGGACATTTTTAAGGCGCGTGATTGACGCGACCCGCCAAACCAGGAATGAGCTGCAGAAAATTACAGAGCTGGAATCTACCATTATGTCTCGGCCGGGGCGAACCACCGCCACACGGAGGCGGGACGCTTCTATTCCCTGTGGATTCTGGCGTTCTGACCCGCCACAGGTTCACAATCAGTCGGACGCAGCAATGCAGCGGCGGCGCGCTGCAGGAAATGGAATGTGGGCTTTGGAGCTATAAAGAAAAACCCACCATGGTTCCGTCCAGCACGCACAACCCGTCTTCAGTGGCCGCCAGCCACACCTGGTTCTGCTCCAGCGGGGAGGGCGGGACCGGCTGAGGAGGACAGGGACAGATCATGTGACATCCTGCTGAGCATGAGAGCGTCCTCTGAGGTTCTGATTCTTGTCTCAGACGGGTCGGACCTGGAGACGGTTCAAATGTTCCGTCTAGACATTAAGTCTAAAAGTTTATGTTAAATAGAAAGTTAAATGTTTAATTCGTCTAAATGTGATATAATAAAAACTACAATGTTCAATAAATGTGAAATATCAAACATTAGAAGTTAAAGACAAACATTTTAATCTGAGCGTTAAAGTTTAATACCAGGAAAATCAGATCTTCATCTAAATGTTCAAATTAAAGGTTATTTCCACATATAGAAGTTAAATATAACTTTTGACTCAAATTAAGTTCATCTACAGTCTTAAAACATTCAACCTTAATATTAAAAATGTAAATTCAAATGTTAGAGATTGGAACATTTCATCTGAATGTTAAATCTGCATCAGATCAATAATAAATATAATAATAAATAAATAGAATAAGTCTTCTTTTATTTTAGATGACAGATAAAACGCCGTGAGGGTTTTTACCTTCGCGCTGAAGAGCTTGGCGCCGAACAGAGGCCATTTGCGAGCGACGGTCAGGTAAATCCTCACGCACTCTGACGCGCTGCAGCCGCGAAGCATCGACCACTTCGCCGCCAAACGAACGCCAAGATCTCTGGAAGGAGAGAAGAACATTAAACGAGTCAAATAATAATATATTATAATAAATAAAAACAAGGAATCATCTGGACCCAAATTAAAAAAAACACATTCACCGATAGCATTTAGTTAGCTTACTTCAGCTACGATAGCTGACATGAGCTAACTTCAGCTACAATAGCTGACATGAGCTAACTTTAGCTACGATAGCTGACATTAGCTAGCTTTAGCTACGATAGCTGACATGAGCTAACTTTAGCTACGATAGCTGGCATGGGGTAACCTCAGCTACGATAGCTGACATGAGCTAACTTTAGCTACAATAGCTGACATGAGCTTACTTTAGCTACGATAGCTGACATGAGCTAACTTTATCTACCAGAGCTGACGAGCTAACTTTAGCTACGATAGCTGACATAAGCTAACTTTAGCTACGATAGCTGACATGAGCCAATTTTAGCTTTGATAGCTGACATGAGCTAACTTTAGCTTTGATAGCTGACATGAGCTAACTTTATCTACAATAGCTGACATGAGCTTACTTTATCTACGATAGCTGACATGAGCTAACTCTAGCTACGATAGCTGACATGAGCTAACTTTAGCTTTGACAGCTGACATTAGCTAACTTCAGCTTGATGGCTGAAACTAGCTAGCATTAGGTTTGATAGCTGAAGTTGGCAACAATTAGCTGAAATTAGCTAAGTTCAGATTCCAGAGAATTTCGTGACCATTCTAGAGCAGACATCATAGCTACAGGAGCTAACAGCTAAAACTAGCGTCTACCTGAGCTGCTCTGGGCTGCAGTCCTGTTTGTAGCGTTTGGGGTAGAAGCGCTCCAAGACCTGCAGCAGAACCAGCTGTGATTTAGGCTGAGGAGAACCAGAGGGAGAGGAGGAGGTCTGTCTCTCTAGATCTCCATGTTCCACCTAGAGGAAACACAGGAGGAGGAGACAATCAGAGGAAGGAGATCCAGCACCTCTTTAGAATCAGCAGGACTTTAAGACTTTACGGACCTGGGCCATGAGGGCGGCCACCTCCAGAGCCAGATCCTTGTTGACGGGGAAGTGGCCCTGCTGCACCTCGTCGTTCACCTGGTAGGCCAGCAGGAGGCGCTCTCGCTCCGTCTCTCCTTTCACCTGAGATCTGAAGTTCAACCTGTGGACAAGATCTCCATGTTCACCAGATCTCCATGTTCACTAGATCTCCATGTTCACTAGATCTCCATGTTCACCAGATCTCCATGTTGACTAGATCTCCATGTTCACCAGATCTCCATGTTCACTATTATAAAGAGAAGAACTTGACCTTCATCTTTCCTACCTGCTCTTATAGGTGAGGCGGACGATCCGCGTCCCCTCATTTTTCCCAGGATGCATCTCTTTCAGCGCCTGCTCCCACTTGGAGATGACGTCACAGATCTGAGAGAAGAGAAGTTTTCAGTCAGACAACAGGAAGTACCGCCTTCTACCAGCAGGGGGCAGCAGACACGCGCGTCTGATCAAAGCCTTTCTTTTTCTCTGATAGAAAACAGATTTATTTGATTTCCTTTATTCTGGTGAAATTATGAAAATGATTAAAGTGAAAATGTTTTCATTTTAAGAGAGAGAGAGAGAGAGAGAGAGAGAGAGAGAGAGAGAGAGACTACAGACAATGATTACAGAATTCTAACTGTCTTGTGTTTTACTATATTTTATTTTATTTATCTTTAAATGCTCTTTTTGATCAGTTTTTTATTTAATCTTCATTTGTTATTATTGTTATTGTTTCTTCATTTTTAAGTATTTTCCTGCTAGTGGATATTTTTCACCTTTACATTTTTAATTTGAGAATTTCCCTTTTTCTTTTTCTTCCTGTCTCCAGCGGCGCTGAAGGAGGGCGTGGCTAAAGGTACGAGTGGAAGACGAGGTGATGATGAAGGGCTTAAAGTGAAGCGTAAGCCGCTTCTGTTCTGGGCTGATATATAACGACCCACAGAACTCTGGACCTTCTCAGTATCTGTGACATCATCGATGGCGGCTCTCCTGCGGTACCTTGGCCGTCGGCTGCAGGCAGTGCTGCAGGTCTCTTCCTGACGGGTCGTCTGTGAAGAGCTGGAACCCAGACAGCTGAGGCCTCCTGACGCCGATCCTCTGGTTCAGAGTCTGCAGGAACTCCTCCGCCCTGGTGGAGCCGTCGAATCCCACCACCTACCGGAGGAGAACACGCGTCAGCCTACTTCCTGTACGCACAGTGGAGATCAGGTCTGCAGGTCTCAATGGTCCTGGTTCTAGTTCCAGGTCAGGATCCTGGGAGACGTCTCTGAAAAAGAAATGATCTCTCGTGGTCCAGCTCCTCTGGACCCGCCCACGAGCAGCTCCAGGTAACCGCGGGGGGACACTCCCAACTCTGGTTGGAGGAACGCTCCACCCTGATCCACTGCACGCCTGAGGAAGCCGACCTTTGACCTCTGTCAGGAGCGGCCGGCTGGAGACGTGGACTCACCTGGTAGGTTCCGTTCATGAAGTGGACCGGGATGCTGAAGGGCAGAGAGTGGTGGTAGGGGTTCCTCAGCAGGATGGAGACGATCTCCATGCGGGAGGGCCGGGCCTCCCTGCCTCCGTTCTGCAGCGTCCGCTCCACCGACCTCTGGCAGTAGACGGCGTACTTCCCCACCTCGCTCCTGCGGAACACAACAAACCTTCGCTCAGCGCCGCTCCAGCCGGGGGGGGCGGACTCGGAGCGGCGGGGGTCCGGGCCTCACCTGGGGTCGGCGTTGCGTTGCAGGGACTGTCTCAGGTACCAGAGGAAGTGCTGTTTGGGGAGGAAGAGCGCCACGCAGAGGGAGAGCAGCTGCCAGCACTACGGCGAGACAAACAGGAAGTCAGTGAGCGCCGGGGTGGAGAGGTCCGGGTCTCCTGGTCTGCCGGGCCCACCTGTGTGATGGAGTAGCTGTGTGGCGTCCGCCGGTTGGTCTGCTTGATGAGCTGACAGTAGATTTCGTTCTGCAGCTCCGGGTGGGTCAGGCACACCTGCAAAGCATTCTGGGCCAGCGAGGTGTGATAATCGATGGACGGGGACTCGACCAGGACGTTGATGAAGAGCTGACAGGACTGCAGAGGAGGAAGGAGAACTTCAGACCTGGTACCGGACCTCCTTATTACCTCTGCCAAGGAAGGAGGTCATGTTTCCACCTGTCTACCTGTCTGTCTCTCTGTCTGTCTCTCTGTCTGTCTACCTGTCTGTCTCTCTGTCTGCCTGTCTCTCTGTCTGTCTACCTGTCTGTCTGCCTGCCTGTCTCTCTGTCTACCTGTCTTTCTGTCTGTCTGTCTGCCTCTCTGTCTGTCTCTCTGCCTGCCTGTCTCTCTACCTGTCTGTCTGTCTGTCTGTCTGCCTGCCTGCCTGTCTACCTGTCTGCCTGCCTGTCTGTCTACCTGTCTTTCTGCCTCTCTGTCTACCTGTCTGTCTCTCTGTCTGCCTGTCTCTCTGTCTGTCTACCTGTCTGTCTGCCTGCCTGTCTCTCTGTCTACCTGTCTTTCTCTCTGTCTGTCTGCCTGTCTCTCTGCCTGCCTGTCTCTCTACCTGTCTGTCTGCCTGTCTGCCTGTCTGTGATCCGGTCCTGACACAGGAAGCAGGACACGCGGTGGACAGACTGACCTTGAAGAGTTTGAGGGCTTCGGTCTGCAGAGCCTCTGAGGGCAGCGTGGTGAGCGGCGAGCGAAGACCCTCCTTCGAGAAGCTCAGCGCCTCGCTCCTCCACAAGGAGGATTCTGGGAAAAGAGCGAGACCGTTGGGGGGCCGTCCGCTGACCAACCTTCAAGTAAACCTGAAGACAAATAGATCTTAAAGGCGGAGAATTCTAACCCGGTTCTCCATCGGCGTCCAGGAGTCTGCCGACGCTCCGCTCGTACTCCGTGCCCACTTTGGAGGAGGCGCTGATGCCGGCCGCCACCACCAGGTGGTAGAACCAGGCGTCCTGTGGGGACAGACGAAGACGTCTCAGAATCCCGTCCCGTCCCGCTGCGCAGCGGAAGATTCTGTTTAGCTGGTTCCGTACCTTCTCCTGCTTGGTGCCGATGAGAAGGTAGGTGGGACTCTGGTCTCTGGGTTGGACCACTAAGGTGCAGTGGGAGGACAGGAAACCGCGACCGCCCGCCTCGTAGTCCTCGTCCGAGTCGCAGGATCGGTCCACTTCCTGCACCGAGGCCTCGCGCATCTGCAGCTGACCCAGAGGCAGCTGGGACAGAAACCCAGAGAGAGACGGGTTCCATCAAATCCGTCGGGCTAAACCATCAGAACCAGTTTCAGTCCGTCATGGAGAGCAGATTAAAGGAACAGTTCACCCAAACCGACAGAATGACAGAACCTCTCAGCAGAACCGCAAATAACCCGAGGTTGTGAGCGCTGCTCGACCTGACCGACACCACACGGAACCATTCGTCCCAGTCCGACTACATATTGGGGGGATTCTGGCTGTTAAATACCACCTCTGTCCAGTGGGGGGGGGCTACAGGCTCAGACCACCTGGACAACAAACTAATGTTGACAGTCCAAACTAGTTTGTGTCCGTAGTATTAGTACTTTTCCAGTACCGGTCCGGTCCTCTGAGTGGTTCTGTAAGGCGGTTCTGCACCTCAGGTTTGGTCGGACTGTTCCTCTAAATAAAGACTACGGGGGAAGTGGGACGCGAACCTTGTCCTCCTGGTTCCGATAGTAGGAGAAGACCTTTCTCAGCAGGGAGCACCAAACCCGCTTAGAGCGTCCATGTTTGACCTGAAACAGAGGAAGAGGAGGAAGAGGAGGAAGAGGAAGGATGAAGGTGGAGAGTCTGAGCAGCGAGTTTTTCAAACATGAACAGGAAGAACAGCTGTCCCTCAAAGGTCACCGGGGTCAACGGCGCCGTGAGGCCAAACAGCCGTCAGAACCATCCGTCCATCCATCCTTTCATCCATCCATCCATCCATCCATCCAGGGACAAAGTGGCGCCGTGACATCACCATTTTCTAAAGAACTGTTTTCCAGTTTACACACAGATGAAAACGGCGGCGGACACGTCATCTTCTGATCTACCGCTGGGTTGGTCGGGTAACCCGATCACCTCACCTTTGTGATCCAGCCCTTCATGGTGGGCTTGGCGCTGGTCCCCACGGCAACCGGACTGCTTGCCTGGACCTTGAGTATATTCTGCAGAACCCTGATCCACTCCTCCAGGATGTTGGGAGAATCGGCGGTCAGGTAGAAGGTCTTCTTCTCTGTGATCAGCTGATCATGGAAAGAGAAATATGAGGAAGAGGAGAAGAGACCAGAACCAGGTTCTGAAGAAACATGGACACACTCCGGATCAGTCCCTTCTTCTCAGAGACCTGCAGAATCAACCAGCACCGACCTGAAACGTCTGCGCTCCTTCTCCACGGAGGATCCGGCAAGACGCGTTCAGCTGGATCTGACCCTGAGGCTTCCTGATGACGTCGCTCTGAAAACACCAGAACACAGGTTCTGATTCTGACCTTCATCCAGCATCTGCTGCAGGCGGAGGAGGAGAGACTCACCGGAGATTTGTAGTAGAGGATCTCTCCGTTCCTCAGGATGAACCAGCGACGCTTCCAGGCTTTGACCCGACTCCCCATCTTCAGCAGGTAGCCGGACTTCTCCAGAACCTCCTACACACCAGCAGGAGAAAGAGCTTAGACCCAGAGGGGCTCCTCCCCGCCAGGAGCTCACACATCCAGGCTACCAGAACTTTGCACTTCTGGAGAATCATCCGACGGTGTGACCGGGGGGTCCGGAGTGGGATTATTGGACCTGGTCCCTGCCGGTGTTGGCGCAAAGTGGTCCTGAAGGACAGATCCCACAGCTGGTCACAGCAAACGGTGGTCTTCCTCAAAGAAGGAGGTCTTCAGTCACGACCTGGATGAACACAGCTGAGGGTTGGACCCAGACCCACGGGGAAACTGAGACCTTCAGAGCCTCAAGCCGGGCCCTTCATGCTGGAGAATCTGGAGGCTGACCTTTTTTAAGTTGGACCCAGATCCGGTTCCGGCCACCAGGGTCCACTGAGGGGACTCCTACTACAATCTACTCCTGTCCCACTCCCACCAGTTTGACCCCCCCCTGCTTGTCTCCCAGACATGTGACGCATTAAAGCAAACTGCAGCTTTGGATCGGACCGGAACCGCGAACGTTTGGGTTTCCACATAAATGTAGTAAAAATAAGATCAGTCATGAGATGATTGAAGCTGCTAACATAAACTGGACTCACGGCGCCGCTGCTCTCGCAGGAGTAAGCTGAGGTCCGCTGGACTTTGTGCTCCGGTTCCGAGTAGTCGCTGTCCAGAGAGCAGGCGTCAGGAGGGATGGCGTAGTCGCTCTCCGAGCTGATGGACGACATGGACACGCCTGAGATCAACGGGAGAGAGGAGTCAGCGCATTGGATGATGTCACCAAGGAGGAAGAGAGGGGGGGACCCAGCACTGAACCCTGGGGGACGCCTCTGGACAGGAGAGCGGTGGATGCAGATGATTTCGGCTGTGATGATGTCACCACCATCAGTAGGAGGAGGTCTGAAGGAGGCGCGTCTCACCTCTCTTGACGGCCCGCGGGCTCCCGGGAACGCCGCTCTTCCTGTCGGGGTTCAGGATGGAGGTCCTCAGGCTGGCCAGAGATCCGCTGTCGTCCTCCGAGCCGGACTCTTCGTCAGGAAGAGGAACGCTGCTGATCTGAGTGGCTTTCTGGAAGAAAGGAGGTCAAAGGGCGGCCGAAAGCCTCGCGGCCGAATCAGACATGCAGTTGGTCTGCGTCACTCACCCCTCTCAGTGTGGTGTAGACCGGAACACTGACGTTCTTATAGATCCACTGGGTCAACGGACCGGCCCCCCAATATTGGGGTAAGGAGGAGGAGCCTGTAAAGGAAGGAGACGAAGAAAAACAGATAAACTTCTTTCTCAAAAACATTTGAAACCAATGAGGACCACAAACTACAGACAAACAGAAACTACAGAGAAACTACAGACAAACAGAAACTACAGAGAAACTACAGACAAACAGAAACTACAGAGAAACGACAGACAAACTACAGACAAACAGAAACTACAGAGAAACGACAGACAAACAGAAACTACAGACAAACAGAAACTACAGAGAAACGACAGACAAACTACAGACAAACAGAAACTACAGAGAAACTACAGACAAACAGAAACTACAGACAAACAGAAACTACAGACAAACGACAGACAAACTACAGACAAAGAGAAACTACAGAAACATCAGACAAACAGAAACTACAGACAAACAGAAACTACAGACAAACAGAAACTACGGAAACATCAGACAAACAGAAACTACAGACAAACAGACAAACTACAGACAAACAGAAACTACAGAGAAACTACAAACAGAAACTACAGACAAACAGAAACTACAGACAAACTACAGACAAACAGAAACTACAGAGAAACTACAAACAGAAACTACAGACAAACAGAAACTACAGACAAACTACAGACAAACAGAAACTACAGAACAGAAAAAAAAAAACAGAAACAGGTGAACTGTTCCTTTAAACTTTAATCGTTTTCCAGTGTTCCAACAACAGACCCTTCAGGCGTAAACAGGAGAGGAAGTAGAACATGAGGCGATGACATCATCCTGTCAACCCTCACTGTCAGACAAGATGGATGATGGCGGGACGGCAGGTAATTAAACCCCCCTCCTTCTAACCCCAGCCTTTCATCGCTGCTGATTACAAAGCTGCTCCTTTGAACCCAACCCCTCCTGAAGGGGGGGGGGCAAGATGCAAGAGTAGTCCACACCTGTGCAGGTGTGTAGAGCCTCAGGGTGACAGGAAGTGACATCAAATACCACAACGACAGATCCGAACCAACAAGACACGCCTCTCCAGGATCCAACCTCCCCTTATCAGACTGTGGGTGGACTCACCTCGACCCGGACCCCTGGATCCAGGACTGGACTCGGACACCCTCATTCCTGACTTTGCCACGGCGTAGATCCGACTCTCCTGCAGACATCAGCATTATTCTCTCTTACTACGACATTTAGAACTAAATGAATCCTCAAAGAAAGAGTTTGGTGGATATCAGCTTCTCTCAACAGCTACTTAGCTTAGCTTAGCACAAAGACCCGAAGCAAAGGGAAAGTTTGGTTATTGGACCCAAGGAAAATCTACCAGGAACCAAAACCCGACCTGAACAACAATAGCTGAAATAAGCTAACATTATCAGTGATAGCCAAATTAGCTTTCTTTAGCAATGACAGCTGACATTAGCTAACTTTATCCATGATAGCTGAAACTAGCTGACCTCAGCTATGAGAGCAGAAATGAGCTAATTTAAGATATGATAGGTGACATTGGCTAACCTAAGCTGCTGGCAGACATTAGCTAACTTTAGCTATGATAGCTGAAACTAGCTAACTTTATCCATGATAGCTGAAACTAGCTGACCTCAGCTATGAGGGCAGAAATTAGCTAATTTAAGATATGATAGTTGACATTGGCTAACCTAAGCTGCTGGCAGACATTAGCTAACTTTAGCTATGATGGATGAAACACGCTAAGCTAATTCTAGAGCTAAGACCTGAAACTCGCTAACCTTGACTACTGGCTGTCATTAGCTACCTTTAATTATGATAAAGGCTGAAATGAGACAGTTTTAGCTATGATTAGCTAACAGCTGTTATATAACAGGCGGGTTGATGGCGAACCAGTGATGGTACTCTCTCATACCCATGACGGGAAGCGGTGCAGAGGAGGCGTTGGCGGCTTCAGGACCTCCGGATCCAGCCGCTCCAGCTCCTCCACCAGCCCCACGAAGGAGACTTCATCCCGGGGCGGCTCCTCGGACCCCGACCCCTCCACCACCACGTCCATGCTTTCAGGAAGCCCATCGTCGATGTCCGTTTCCTCCACCAGCTGGCAGAAGGGCGAGGTGGTGGTGTCCGTGCTCTTGAGGGTGGAGGAGGCGGAGGATGGCGTCATGATGTCGATACTGATGTTGAGGTGGTGCAGACGGTCCAGGCTGGGCTGCGGTTGGCTGAAGTGCTTCTTCACCAGCTGGATGCTGTCTCTGGGCGTCAGCGGCGTCCGGACTTTGGGGAGGGTCATACTGGCGCCGGACTGGTTTGGGAAAGGGTTGTTGGTGGAGGGGGAGCGGGACAGGAGGGGGCTTTTGGTGGACGCCGGGGAGGTGGGTCCAGGGGCCATCTCGTAGGCGGAGGATGAGGATGAAGAAGACGAGGAGGAGTGAAGGCACTGAGAGCGGAACTTGCTGTTGAGCTCATCAGAGGAGTTGTCTCTGTCGGAGACCGCCGTCTGGCCCTCTGGGCCCACCTGGAGGTCCGGTCCGCTCTTGGAAGCCGGGCCTAGGGGACCTTCTCTGCTCCAGCTCTGAGACAGAGCTTCATGGGCTGCGAGGTCTCCAAGGAGAACCCCTTTACCGGACTGGTCCGGAGTCCACTTCACGTCTGCAGGGAGAGAATCAGAACATCAGAGAAGGTCCAGTCGTGGATTTAAAGGAGCAGTTCACCCAAACATGTTGTCATGATCTCTGGACATCAGTGGGAGCAGAAGATCCAAACGGGCCGGTCCTTCTGGTGCTCATTTTTGGGTGAACTGCTCCTTTAGGATCCAGCTAACGCCGGTGAGGAGGTGACATCCTGTGTGCGCGTCATGTGACCACCTGCCGACGTGGTCTTGATGGTGGAGACGGCGCCGCGCGGCCCGGTGGGCCTCCAGCCGTCCTCTGGGGCGGGCGGCGTGCCGGGGCAACTGGGAGGAAACAGCGGGCTGCCTGGGACCAGGTGGGCGTCGGCCCCAGGGGAGGTGGCAGGAGAACCCGAGGAATTCTCTAAGAGAGCTGGAGAGGAAAGATGAAACAAATCAATATCCAGAACCACCAGGTCCACCAGGACGGTTCTGGTTACACCCGGGTCCACCGTCTGTTTGGGTTGCTGTCAGCAGGATGAGGTGAAAGTTCTAAACCATGTTAGAACATTCTGAGGGGCTGGAGGTCCAAATATTAACAAAGTCAAACATCAACTAAGAGAATAAAGTTAATAATAATAATAATAATAAAAATAATAATAATAATAATAATAATAAAAATAATAATAATAATAGATTCATTTTTCACAACTAACGGTTGTTTACGACTACAGAGAAAAACATGTCAAAACAGGAACCAGTACAAGACATTAAAATATAAACCGCTCAAATAACAGAGATAACAGAGATAAAAGAGACAACAGAGATAAAAGAGAAAGACAACAGAGATAAAAGAGACAACAGAGATAAAAGAGAAAGAGACAACAGAGATAAAAGAGACAACAGAGATAAAAGAGAAAGAGACAACAGAGATAAAAGAGAAAGACAACAGAGATAAAAGAGACAACAGAGATAAAAGAGAAAGAGACAACAGAGATAAAAGAGATAACAGAGATAACAGAGATAAAAGAGAAAGAAACAACAGAGATAACAGAGATAAAAGAGATAACAGAGATAAGAGATAACAGAGACAACAGAGACAACAGAGATAAAAGAGAAAGAGACAACAGAGATAAGAGACAACAGAGATAACAGAGATAAAAGAGACAACAGAGACAACAGAGATAAGAGACAAAAGAGATAACAGAGACAACAGAGATAAAAGAGACAACAGAGATAAAAGAGACAACAGAGATAACAGAGATAAGAGACAAAAGAGATAACAGAGATAAAAGAGACAGAGACAACAGAGATAACAGAGACAACAGAGATAACAGAGATAACAGAGATAAAAGAGACAACAGTGATAACAGAGATAAAAGAGATAACAGAGATAACAGAGATAACAGAGATAAAAGAGACGACAGAGATAAAAGAGACAACAGAGATAAAAGAGACAACAGACATCATCTCCGTCTTGTTTACATTACATCACACATTTAAATGATCAAAGCTGTCAATATCTTTTCATGAGCGCAGGAATGATCTCCACCTTGGAGTTTGTCCTGTAACATCAAGATCTGCCCCGTGTGTCTCAGGTTGTCCACCTTCAGCTGCTGGTTCTCCTGCTCCATCTGCAACATCAGACAGAACCTCCTCTTAAAGGGACAGTCCACCCAAAAAATCAGGTTCTCAGTCGGAACTTCTCTGGCGCTCCACAGAAAAACAGGAGAACAGGAGAACGGGAGAGAAGGAGAGAAGGAGAGAAGGAGAAAAGGTTAACAGGACAACAGGAGAACGGGAGAGAAGGAAAAAAGGAGAACAGGTTATGGAGAACGGGTTAACAGGAGAAAAGGAGAACAGGAGAACAGGAGAAAGGGTTAACAGGAGAAGGAGAGAAGGAGTACAAGATTTTAATATAAAAAGAAGAAAAATGATTTAAGAGACAAAACTGTTGCAGTAATAAAACATTACAATAAAAATTGTATTTATAACGAGATGCCGGTAAGTTCAAATGAAACTCAGGAGATATTTATTAATATTAACAGGGGAAAGAATCATAAGTAACAAAAGTATAAATGGAATAAAGTGTTCATATTAGATATTAGAGGTTTAATATGAGGATAGAAGAGGCGTGAAAAAAAGATGAATCATTTTATTTAGTTCAGGTTTAACCAAAACAGAAATATTTAATGTTTTGGCTCATCAGTACCGAACTATAATAATATTATTATCTTACAACTTGATTCAGATTCTATTCTAATCATATTTAATATTTTGACTTTATTTCATATTATTTCAAACGTCACCAACTTCTTTTTCCTCCTCCCTGTCTTAATGTCAAAGCGTGAGCCTTCCACCTCTGAGGTCGTGACCTCATGACCTCCGACCCCCAATCGGTGCTGACCTGCCCTGATGGTCTTTTCTGACCTCTGACTGGTTGCTGGTTTGATTCCGGCGGCGTTACGTTGCGTTAGCTCACCTCTCCAAGCTTCAAGGTGACCCAGTCTTTAATCTTAGCCGCCTTCTCCTCGATGATCTTGGCCTCCCGGGCTCTGGCTAAGACCTGGAGAGGGAGGGAGGGAGGGAGAGGGAGAGGGAGAGAGAGAGAGAGGGAGAGGGAGAGGGGGAGAGAGAGAGAGAGAGAGGGAGAGAGAAAGAGAGAGAGAGAGAGAGAGAGGGAGGGAGAGGGAGAGGGAGAGAGAGAGAGGGAGAGAGAGCTGTGGGGATCATTCAAACATCTGCTGGACATGGAAGGACCTCCTGGTCCGTGTGAGGAGGTACCTGCTTCTCCAGCTGCAGCTCTAATCTCTTGATGGCGGCGTCTTTCTCTCCCATCTGGCCGCTCAGGTCTCGGTGCTTCCTGTTGAGCGAGTTCTCCGACTCGCTGGTTTGAAGGTTTGCAGACTTCAGCTTCTCCTCCATCACCTGGATCTGGAAGGCATGATGAGAGGAGAGAATGGACCGGACGGGACGCCAGGAGGAAATGTGCTCTTAGCCTGAGGGCCGTCTCGTCTTCAGAAGAAGAGCGGCGTTAAACCAGCGGCGACAGGAAACACCTGGAGCCACAAGTGGCGCCAGCAGATCTGAGGTCAGACGCAGGAGGAGGATCTTCTGCGTCTGATATTTTGATCACATGACTGACTTCAGCCCATTCACCACTGGTGGATCACACAAACCGGCGCCGAATGAAGCGCGTCGGTTTGTGTGATCCACTTTGAAGTGTCCTCTGGAAACACTTCTGTCAGACTGATGAAGACGTTTCTTCATCAATCGTACGTCTGACTCAACAAACAACCTTGATTATTCTTTCAGAACCGTTAGGCGCCGCTCGCCTACCTGCTTCTCCGCGCTGTCTGCCCGCTGGTCGGCCTCCGTCACCCTCTGCTCCAACTCCTGCATCTGGAAAAGAAGAATCCATTTTCTCTCACAGAAACAAAACAAGGTGCCGTAAGAATGTGAAGAATGTGGAGCGTCCATGTGTGAAACAACAACAACAACAACAACAACAACCCTCCGTGCCGGATTCTTTTAACTTTCATTCACAAACAGACACAGGAAAACGAAAACAAAAGTCATTCCTGGATTTTTCATTTTTCATGACAAAAATACTTTCATGTTCAGTTGTGAGTTTAAATATGTCCGAAATAAAATCACCACAAAACAGAAACTAAAAAGTTGTTTTTTATTCTGATGACTGGAAAACAACATTATTCTGCAGACGGGTGGAAGAAATGTGCATCCCATAATATTCTACCGGTCCATTAAGTGTGTCTGCGCCCATCACGTCAGAACCATGTTCTAAGTTTTGGTCCATCAGCAGATTGACAGCGACTACCGGACACACCTACTTCATGATCCATCCTGGACCTGATCAGAGGTCCAGGACCTCTGTGACCTCTGTGACCTCTGTGACCTCTGTGACCTGAGGTGATCAGAGTGGCGGCCTGTGAGCTGCTGAACCAGCGTGAAACAACTATGTCTGCTCTCCTGATTCAGTCGGGCTTCAGCTGCTGAAGAAGCTCCTCTACTCCTCATCTTCTTCTCATCTTCAGACAGACAGACAGACAGACAGACAGACAGGTAGACAGACTGATAGACAGACAGACAGACAGACAGACAGACTGATAGACAGACAGACAGACAGGCAGACAGACAGACTGATAGACAGACAGACAAACAGACAGGCAGGCAGGTAGACAGGTAGACAGACAGGCAGACAGGTAGACAGACAGACAGACAGACAGACTGATAGACAGACAGACTGATAGACAGACAGACAGGTAGACAGACAGAAATATAGACAGACAGGTAGACAGACTGATAGACAGACAGCCAGGCAGACAGACTGATAGACAGACAGACAGGTAGACAGACTGATAGACAGACAGCCAGGCAGACAGACTGATAGACAGACAGACAGACAGACAGGCAGACAGACTTTTCACATTTACTTTGAAACTTCAGCTGAATCAGCTTTATTTTGAAAATAAAAGCATGTTTTAACGCCCGTCCGGGTGAAAGTGGGGGAAGGTGCTGCGGGGGGAAGTTTCTCTGCGTGGGGGGAGGGGCTGGGTGAGCGCTCCCATTCCGTCATGTTATTGCTGTTTGGAAAAATCTGCTCCTCGCTCCTCTCTCGCCAAGTTAGGAGTGTTTTACACATTGACCCACTTTGGGCTGGAAAAACATGGAGGGAAGAGAAAGATGCCGGTGACATTTCTCTGCAGAGGTGAGTGGGGGGGGGGGGGGGGGGGGGGGGGGGGGGGGGGGGGGGGGGGGGGGGGGGGGTCGGGTGAGGAGGGTGGGAGGAGCAGCTTCTCCAGCGGATCAGCAGAGGGAGATCAGCTGGGAGCCCAGAGGAGCACAAACTCCTCCGTGCAGAGAGAAGATCTGCGGTGACACCAGGTTGTAATTAACATTCCTGCACATTTTACTGCACCGGGGTTTTTGTACACATGTCGAGTTTTCGGCTGTCAGGAAGTATTTTGGTTTTGGAAGAAGAAGAAAGAAGCGTGACGTCCCCCAACCAGCCAGAACATTATGACCTAACATCCTGTCCTGATGTCCTCAAACCAGATCTGACCCACTGAGGCGTCCCTGGATCAGAACATCCCACAGACGCTGAACTGGACTAAGATCTGGAGTAGATGTGGGATCAACCTTCTGTTCTGGTCCTGCTTTAGAGAACTTTGGTAGGACCTAAGCAGGAACACCCAACCGGACCATCAGTTCTGTAGATGCTCCCGACCACAACTAAGTCCAAATCAAAGATTTTCAGATTCTCCTGCTGGTCCATTCTTCTTTCCTCTAACATCTAACATCAGAACAAAATGTTACCTTCCCGCCCACTGACAGGTAACCAGGTGATCTACGTTATTCTGACCGAACCTGATCGTTCATCACTATCCTGGAGAAGGTCAGAGGAGGTCAGGAGGAGCTGATGGAGGAGAACAGAGAAGGTCAGAAGGAGCTGATGGAGGAGAACAGAGAAGGTCAGAAGGAGCTGATGGAGGAGAACAGAGAAGGTCAGAAGGA